>JAFFST010005306.1:0-11979 GCA_022414735.1 Noturus placidus
ATGCAGTGATACAGTCTGATAGTCTTATAAAGTCTGATGCAGTGATACAGTCTGATAGTCTTATATAGTCTTTTCGTCTTATACAGTCTGATGCAGTGATACAGTCTGATAGTCTTATACAGTCTGATGCAGTGATACAGTATGATGAAGTCTGATACAGTCTTATGCAGTGATAGTCTGATAGTCTTATACAGTCTGATAGTCTTATACAGTCTGATGCAGTGATAGTCTGATAGTCTTGTACAGTCTTATGCAGAGATACAGTCTGATGCAGTGATACAGTCTGATGCAGTGATAGTCTTATACAGTATGATGCAGTCTTATACAGTCTGATGCAGTCTTATACAGTCTGATGCAGTGATACAGTCTGATAGTCTTATACAGTCTGATGCAATGATATAGTTTTATACAGTCTGATGCAGTGATACAGTCTGATAGTCTTATACAGTCTGATGCAATGATATAGTTTTATACAGTCTGATGCAGTGATACAGTCTGATAGTCTTATACAGTCTGATGCAGTGATACAGTCTGATGCAGTGATACAGTCTGATAGTCTTATAAAGTCTGATGCATTGATACAGTCTGATAGTCTTATATAGTCTTTTCGTCTTATACAGTCTGATGCAGTGATACAGTCTGATAGTCTTATACAGTCTGATGCAGTGATACAGTATGATGAAGTCTGATACAGTCTTATGCAGTGATACAGTCTGATAGTCTTATACAGTCTGATGCAGTGATACAGTCTTTTAGTCTTATACAGTCTGATGTAGTAATACAGTATGATGCAGTCTTATACAGTCTGATGCAGTGATACAGTCTGACAGTCTTATACAGTCTGATGCAGTGATAGTCTGATGCAGTGATACAGTCTGATGCAGTGATAGTCTGACAGTCTTATACAGTCTTATACAGTATGATGCAGTGATACAGTCTGATAGTCTTATACAGTCTGATGCAGTGATACAGTCTAATGCAGTGATACAGTCTGATAGTCTTATAAAGTCTGATGCAGTGATACAGTCTGATAGTCTTATATAGTCTTTTCGTCTTATACAGTCTGATGCAGTGATACAGTCTGATAGTCTTATACAGTCTGATGCAGTGATACAGTATGATGAAGTCTGATACAGTCTGATGCAGTGATACAGTCTGAGTCTCATACAGTCTTATGCAGAGATACAGTCTGATGCAGTGATACAGTATGATGCAGTCTTATACAGTCTGATGCAGTGATACAGTCTGATAGTCTTATACAGTCTGATGTGGTAATACAGTATGATGCAGTCTTATACAGTCTGATGCAGTGATACAGTCTGACAGTCTTATACAGTCTGATGCAGTGATAGTCTGATGCAGTCATACAGTCTGATGCAGTGTTACAATCTGATAGTCATACAGTCTGATGCAGTGTTACAGTCTGATACAGTCTGACACAGTGATACAGTCTGATACAGTCTGATGCAGTGATACAGTCTGATGCAGTGATACAGTCTGATAGTCTTATACAGTCTGATGCAGTGATACAGTCTGATAGTCTTATACAGTCTGATGCAGTGATACAGTCTGATAGTCTTATACAGTCTGATGCAGTGATACAGTCTGATAGTCTCATACAGTCTTATGCAGAGATACAGTCTGATGCAGTGATAGTCTGACAGTCTTATACAGTCTTATACAGTATGATGCAGTCTTATACAGTCTGATGCAGTGATACAGTCTGATGCTTATACAGTCTGATGTGGTAATACAGTATGATGAAGTCTGATACAGTCTGATGCAGTGATACAGTCTGAGTCTTATACAGTCTTATGCAGTGATACAGTCTGATAGTCTTATACAGTCTGATAGTCTTATACAGTCTGATGCAGTGATACAGTCTGATAGTCTTATACAGTCTGATGCAGTGATAGTCTGATGCAGTGATACAGTCTGATGCAGTGATAGTCTGACAGTCTTATACAGTCTGATGCAGTGATACAGTCTTATACAGTCTGATGCAGTGATACAGTCTGATAGTCTTAGACAGTTTGATGCAGTGATATAGTTTTATACAGTCTGATGCAGTGATACAGTCTGATAGTCTTATACAGTCTGATGCAGTGATACAGTCTGACAGTCTGATACAGTCTGATGCAGTGATACAGTCTGATGCAGTGATACAGTCTGATAGTCTTAGACAGTTTGATGCAGTGATATAGTTTTATACAGTCTGATGCAGTGATACAGTCTGATAGTGTTATACAGTCTGATGCAGTGATACAGTCTGATAGTCTTATACAGTCTGATGCAGTGATACAGTCTGATGCAGTGATACAGTCTGATAGTCTTATACAGTCTGATGCAGTGATAGTCTCTTACAGTCTGATACAGCAATACAGTCTGATACAGTGATATAGTCTTATACAATCTGATACAGCAATACAGTCCGATGCAGTGATATAGTCTCATACAGTCTGATGCAGTGTTATAGTCTTATACAGTCTGATGCAGTGATGTAGTCTTATACAGTCTGATGTAGTGATATAGTCTGATACAGTCTGATGCAGTGATGCAGTCTGATACCCTGATGCAGTGATATAGTCTTATACAGTCTGATGCAGTGGTAGTCTTATACAGTCTGATACAGCAATACAGTCTGATGCAGTGATATAGTCTTATACAGTCTGATGCAGTGATATAGTCTTATACAGTCTGATGCAGTGATGTAGTCTTATACAGTCTGATGTAGTGATATAGTCTTATACAGTCTGATGCAGTGATACAGTCTGAGTCTTATACAGTCTTATGCAGTGATACAGTCTGATAGTCTTATACAGTCTGATAGTCTTATACAGTCTGATGCAGTGATACAGTCTGATAGTCTTATACAGTCTGATGCAGTGATACAGTCTGATGCAGTGATACAGTCTGATAGTCTTATAAAGTCTGATGCAGTGATACAGTCTGATAGTCTTATACAGTCTGATGTGGTAATACAGTATGATGCAGTCTTATACAGTCTGATGCAGTGATACAGTCTGATAGTCTTATACAGTCTGATGCAGTGATACAGTCTGATAGTCTCATACAGTCTTATGCAGAGATACAGTCTGATGCAGTGATAGTCTGACAGTCTTATACAGTCTTATACAGTATGATGCAGTCTTATACAGTCTATGCAGAGATACAGTCTGATGCAGTGATACAGTATGATGCAGTCTTATACAGTCTGATGCAGTGATACAGTCTGACAGTCTTATACAGTCTGATGCAGTATAGTCTGATGCAGTGATACAGTCTGATGCAGTGATAGTCTGACAGTCTTATACAGTCTGATGCAGTGATACAGTCTGATAGTCTTATACAGTCTGATACAGTGATACAGTCTGATACAGTCATACAGTCTGATGCAGTGTTACAGTCTGATACAGTCATACAGTTTGACACAGTGATACAGTCTGATGCAGTGATACAGTCTGATAGTCTTATACAGTCTGATGCAGTGATAGTCTCTTACAGTCTGATAGAGCAATACAGTCTGATGCAGTGATATAGTCTTATACAGTCTGATACAGTAATACAGTCTGATGCAGTGATACAGTCTGATTGTCTCATACAGTCTGATGCAGTGATACAGTCTTATACACTCTGCTGCAGTGATATAGTCTTATTCAGTCTGATGCAGTGATACAGTCTGATGCAGTGATAGTCTTATACAGTCTGATACAACAATACAGTCTGATGCAGTGATAGTCTTATACAGTCTGATGCAGTGATGCAGTCTGATACTTTGATGCAGTGATATAGTCTTATACAGTCTGATGCAGTGATAGTCTTATACAGTCTGATATAGCAATACAGTCTGATGCAGTGATATAGTCTTATACAGTCTGATGCAGTGATAGTCTGATACAGTCTGATACAGCAATACAGTCTGATGCATTGATATAGTCTTATACAATCTGATACAGCAATACAGTCCGATGCAGTGATATAGTCTCATACAGTCTGATACAGTCTTATACAGTCTGATGTAGTGATATAGTCTTATACAGTCTGATGCAGTGATGCAGTCTGATACTCTGATGCAGTGATATAGTCTTATACAGTCTGATGCAGTGATAGTCTTATACAGTCTGATACAGCAATACAGTCTGATGCAGTGATATTGTCTTATACAATTTGATGCAGTGATATAGTCTTATACAGTCTGATGCAGTGATAGTCTGATGCAGTCTGATACAGCAATACAGTCTGATGCAGTGATATATTCTTATACAGTCTGATGCAGTGATATAGTCTTATACAGTCTGATACAGTGATAGTCTTATACAGTCTGATACAGCAATACCGTCTGATGCAGTGATAGTCTTATACAGTCTGAGTCTTATACAGTCTGATGCAGTGATGCAGTCTGATACTCTGATGCAGTGATATAGTCTTATACAGTCTGATACAGCAATACTGTCTGATGCAGTAATAGTCTTATACAGTCTGATGCAGTGATTGTCTCATACAGTCTGATACAGCAATACAGTCTGATGCAGTGATAGTCTTATACAGCAATTCAGTCTGATGCAGTGATAGTCTTATACAGTCTGATGCAGTGATACAGACTTATACAGTCTGATGCAGTGATACAGTCTTATACAGTCTGATACAGCAATACAGTCTGATGCAGTGATACAGTCTGATAGTCTTATTTAGTCTGATGCAGTGATACAGTCTGATAGTCTGATGCAGTGATATAGTCTTATACAGTCTGATGAAGTGATAGTCTCATACAGTCTGATACAGCAATACAGTCTGATGCAGTGGTACAGTCTGATAGTCTTATACAGTCTGATGCAGTGATGCAGTCTGATAGTCTGATGCAGTGATAGTCGTATACAGTCTGATGCAGTGATATAGTATTATACAGTCTGATACAGCAATACAGTCTGATGCAGTGATAGTCTTATACAGTCTGATACAGCAATAAAGTCTGATGCAGTGATGCAGTCTGATAGTCTGATGCAGTGATATAGTCTTATACAGTCTAATACAGTAATACAGTCTGATGCAGTGATAGTCTTATACAGTCTGATACAGAAATACTTCTGATGCAGTGATAGTTTTATACAGTCTGATGCAGTGATATATTCTGATACAGTCTCATGCAGTGATATATTCTGATACAGTCTTATTCAGTCTGAAACAGCAATACACTCTGATGTAGTCTGATACTGAGCTCTACAGAGTGACACTGGTCTGTTGGTGTAACTCTTCTGTGTTTTAAAGTAGAATTGGCCGATTTTGTGAAGTGCTTCTGTGTTTTATACTCTGTAGTCAGGAAAGCAAAACCGACTTGCCGACTGCGCCGAAGAGCAACTTGTCAGAAATCCGCATGCATGCAGCGAGGTGTGTGTTTTTATGACAACATTGACAACATCGGATCTCATCAAACCATCACGGATCAGACGTGTTTCTCTTAACGAGGTGTTTTAGCAAAGCCTCCATCTGCCTCTCTGTCACAACGAACCCTGAATAGGATCCTGTGACGACCTCTCAGTGCTAATCGACTCTGTTTTTCCTCATTACTCATGGCACGTAATAAAAGTGATACATGATATAAAGCATCATTTAGACTCACTGTAATATCCAGATGGAGGAAATCCACAACAGTGAGACGACTTTCTCTTTCCAAGTCCATTCACACTCGGTTTGGCCGAGTGCCTGCATGTGAAGTGGCATAAAATGGAGAAATTAACTGTGTTTGTGTGTGTGTGTGTCAGTGTAGGTTATTGTCTTGTTATTTATCATCGCTCAAAAATCTCCATCTGGCGAAGCTGCTTTTCTCCTGAAACTGTTTTCAGGTGATTTTGTTTAATGATCATAAATATACAGAGGATTTAAAGCTGTGGAAATGATAATAAACATAAAAAAAGCATCAATTAAACAAAACAAAAAAAGTTTTTATGCTGCTTCCTGCTCTGAAATAACACTTCCACCTCCCCAGCAAGAAAAAAAAAAAAAAAAAAAAAGAAGACATACTCGTATCTTTACATCCTTACACGTTAATCAGTACCTTAGATGGCGGAGGGAACTAAGACAGAAGTGAAGATGTCGGTCTGGTATCCTAGTCAGGCTAAGAAGAAACGGGTCACTTTCCAACAAAACGGATGAGATAAGACTATGTTTATCATTGCGGACAGCGATCCGAGACAGCTACGTGATGATTATTACTGAAACCCCTAAATCTAGGAGTTCCGGGCCAAGCTATTGCGTTAGCGGGTGCTCAATCTATTGCAGTGACAGAAACAAGGACTCCTGTAAGAGTCATCATCGATAAGCTGATGTTCATCTGATCTGGAGTTTCTGGCAGTCAAGTGCAGCCCCTTCTATCTGCTGTGGGATTACTCTGTTGTTATTATTCCAGCTGTGTATATACAGTACCTCCTGATGCAGATGATAGTTTAATCATATAGTTACTCGGCTATATGCTAACGGCAATAAATAAACAACAGTCTGCATACACTGAAGGGGTCTTCTTATTGCTGGAGATTTTAACCATGCACATCTAAAGACTGTTGTGCTACTGAAATTCGATCAACATGTGAAGTGTTTAACTAGAGAACAATACGCTGGACTGTGTCTATTCCAATATTATTTTGAGGATATAAAGCCTCACCTCTCTTGCTTCTTAGAAAATCTGATTATTTATCACTACTTCTTATCTCAGCTTATAGTCTTGTCATTAATCGACAGGAAAACCATCATCAGAACTGTTAAAATCTGGCCCGAAGGAGCTCCCAGTGCAGGACTCTTTCCAGTGTACAAATTGGGCACTTTTCTTTAGCCATGATATAGAGGAAGTCACATCAACACTTTTCTACATCAGGACCTGTGTTGAGAACTTCAGCCTTAACAAACGTATCCATGTATACCCAAACAGGATAGTCAATGGATGACGAAGGAGGTTCATTTGATGGCTGCAAAATACAGTCATCTAATCTGGTGACAGAGAACATTGCAGCACTGCCAGACTGAACATGAAAAAAGTGGGTATGATTCCAAACACTGGGAATCATACTACCCTCTGGGAATCAAACTACAGGAGCAACAAAGATCCACCAACTGGGAATCATACTACCCACTGGGAATCAAACTACAGGAGGAACAAATATCCACCCACTGGGAATCAAACTACCCCCTGGGAGTCAAACTACCCACTGGAATCAAACTACAGGAGCAGCCAAGATCCACCAACTACAGGAGGAACAAATATCCACCCACTGGGAATCAAACTACCCCCTGGGAGTCAAACTAGCCACTGGAATCAAACTACAGGAGCAGCCAAGATCCACCAACTGGGAATCATACTACCCAATGGGAATCAAACTACCCACTAGGAATCAAACTACAGAAGCAACAAAAATCCACCCACTGGGAATCACTGGTGGAGGAACAAAATGCCTTTTTTGCCCACTTCAAAACAAAAGGATCAGATGACGTCATTGTACCTTCACTGGATGGTACCAATAACTCACTCATTATACAGACACATGAAGTAAGGCAAAATTTTGGCAGTGTAAATGTTAAGAAGGCTGCACGGCCTGATGGGATTCTAGGAAGAGTGGTCAGATTCCTGTGCCTATCAGTTTGCAGAAGTGTTTACCACCATCTTTAATCTGTCCCTGTCAGAGGCTTCTGTACCTGCCTATTTGAAATCAGCCGCAATTATCTCAGTCCCAAAACAAACCAACATCACCTGCTGAAATAACAATAGACCAGTGGCACTCTCATTTTAGCAAAGTACTTTGAAAGACCGGTTTTAAAGCACGTCAAATCCCACCCACCTTGGACAAGCACCAGTATGCCTACAAAGCAAACAGATCCACTGAGGATACTCTCAACACGGCACTGACCCACCTTGAACAGAAGGGGACATATGTGAGGATGCTACTTATAGCATGATGCTACTTACAGTGTGACCTTCAACACTATTTTCCCCAGCAAGTTTGTCACTAAATTGCTCGTCCTGAGTCTTAGGAACTCACTGTGTGCATGGATCAAGGACTTTTTATCTAACCGCCCACAGACCGTCACTGTCTGACAGTTGCTACCCACCTTTATAAAAGCCTGACTCTCAGCACTGGCACACCGCAAGCCTGTGTGCTTAGTCCCCTTCTTAATTGTTTGCATCCGCACACATCCCACAAACCCGATCATTAAATTTGCAGATGACACAACAGTGATTGAATTAATTACAGAGATGACATCTGCGAACTTATTGGATGGTGTACAGAACATCAAAAAACCCATCCAGCACGAGGATGCCGCTCCTCTAAATATCAACAGAGAAGTAGGGGTGATGGTGACTAGCTTTTAAGTTTCTGGGAATACACATCACTGAGGACTTGGTCAGTGAACTCTGCTGCCTTTGATAGTAAGGAACAACAGAGTCTTTATATTCTAATGACACTCAGGAAAGCTAACCTTTCTGGGGAGTTACTTATGTCCTTCTAACACTGCTCCACAGAGTGTGCGCTAACATACTGTATTACAGCATGGTACGGAAATTCTTCAGCAGCTGACAGACGACCTTTCCAGAGAGAGTAAGCGTTACAGGGCCTTTAACACCCACAGCTCCAGACTTAAAAACATGCAGGGCGCTAACTTGCCATCGGGAGCAATTTGGGGTTCAGTTTCTTGCCCAAGGACACTTTGGTATGAGGAGTCATGTGGGCCGGGAATCGAACCACCAACCCTACGATTAGTGGACAACCCGCTCTACCAGCTGATCCACAGCCGCCCCATATATAGTCATAGTGGAATTAAATATTTCTGTCAATAGAGTACAAAAATCTCTTTTGACAAAGTGCAATAAAAAATGTAATGTATATGTATATGAGAAATGTATGCATATGTATATGTGTATATTTATTTCATTTATTTTATTTTACATATGTACCCGTTCTTACTCCTATATTTTGCGAAATTTTTTTTTTTCGCATGATTGTATTTGCGGATTGTTTAAACGTATCATTTCTTTGTGGAGCTGCGCAGCAAATTTCGTAGTACATCCAATGTACAATGACAATAAAAATGTTCAACAAAAGCATTCGATTTTACTACAAAGGCATTTGATTCAACAATAAAAGCATTCAATTCTACAATAAAGGCATTCGATTCAACAACAAAGGCATTCGGTTCAACAACAAAGGCATTCGGTTCAACAATAAAAGCATTCAATTCTACAATAAAGGCATTCGATTCAACAACAAAGGCATTCGATTCAACAACAAAGGCATCCGTTCAACAATAAAAGCATTCAATTCTACAATAAAGGCATTCGGTTCAACAACAAAGGCATTCGGTTCAACAACAAAGGCATTCGATTCAACAATAAAAGCATTCAATTCTACAATAAAGGCATTTGATTCAACAACAAAGGCATTCGATTCAACAAAAAAGGCATCCGGTTCAACAACAAAAGCATCCAGTTCTCCAACAAAGGCATCCGGTTCAACAACAAAGGCATCCTGTTCAACAACAAAGGCATCCTGTTCTACAACAAAGGCATCCGGTTCAACAACAAAGGCATCCGGTTCAACAACAAAGGCATCCTGTTCTACAACAAAGGCATCCGGTTCAACAACAAAGGCATCCGGTTCTACAACAAAGGCATCCGGTTCAACAACGAAGGCATCTGATTCAATGTGGATGCTGAATATTATATCTGATGTGAAATATGAGGGAACATCATCTTAGTTTAAGATTTATAATAGATGTTTAAACGTTTTCACACTTAAGGCTCCTTTATGGTGTTGTAGAGTTTCATTGCAGAGAAATCAGTTCCAGTCAAATATTAATATTAACATAAAAAATGTGTTGAGTTTGAGAAACTGCTGGAATATTGTTTAAAGTGGACCTGTTTAGAGGCTTATCCTTGAGAAACACTATTTAAACCCTTTATAGCGTATCTTAAGAGACATAACGTACAGAGATTGTTTTCTCTTCTGACATTACCGTCTACACCAGCTGCGGCTCGATTTAATCAGACATCGACGATGATCTCTTTCATTTTGAGAAGGAAAAAATAATATACAGGTGCTGAACGTAGCGATTGGTGTAGGTATAAATAATGAACAGGCAGCTTTAAATCAATTTCTCATGAAGTGTTTGCATATGTCATGATTCACTCGTCTCAGAGCGCGCGCGGTCCTCACCGCGTTGCTGGATGCTTGTTTTGAGTTTTAAACACATACTTTTGCTTCCTCTTCTGTTCACTGATTGGTTTCCGTTAAATCAGTGTTTGTAAATGAATCACATGAGAATGAATCATATGTAAATGTATCATATGTAAGTGAATTACATGAGAATGAATCATATGTAAATTGTCATGTAAATGTATCATATGTAAATGAATCATATGTAAATGTATCATATGAGAATGAATCATATGTAAATGTTCATGTAAATGTATCATATGTAAATGAATCATACATAGATGTATCACATGAGAATGAATCATATGTAAATGTATCAGGTAAATGTATCATATGTAAATGAATCACATGAGAATGAATCATATGAGAATGAATCACATGTAAGTGAATCATATGAAAATGAATAAATAAAAAGAAAAGGCAAAAAAACCCCACTTTTTTGCAAGTCTTTCTCATTTCGTGTTTCTTGCTTCTCATCTCTTCTTTCTCATAGACCGTGTTATAAAAGCATTTGTACACGAGGCATGTAGATATTTACAAAAAAAAGTCAAACTAAATAATTCTCAAGTTTAAACTGTTTTAATTAACTTATCGATGATGTAAATATGATGAAACAAATAATGTAGATGCATTCTCTAGCTGTAATATTTGTGTTTAATGCTCAGGTTGTTATTGTTTTATTCTTTACAAAGGGATATTTTTAGAATGATTTTTTGATATCAGTAGAAGTATCAGTATTTACATTGATTAATTTAGCAATATTCAATATTAATAATAAAACAATCGGAGTAGGACGCGATGCTGGAGGCTCCTGCTGATCTCTATTAAAATTTTAATAAATTTGCACTTTTTGGTCATATAATATACTTTAACTTATTTTACTCATTATATTTGCTTATAATTTAAAATTGGAATGTCTGGAAAGAATACAAAAACCCGAGGTGGCATTCAAACACGACTGAGGCCGAGTGTGCGCGCCGTGAGCGAGTCCTCCTCTCCCCCTGAATCCGCGTTGCCGAGCCGTGACTTTGATCTCTCCGCACTCAAGCTTGAGCTGCTGGCTTCATTGAGGAAGGATATCGCTGATATTTTTAATACGGAGCTCCAGGGGATTCTCAAGGAAGCGCTGTCTGCTATCCAGCTTGACCTGCAGGCTGTGAAAACACAGCAGGTTGATGATAAAGATGTTACCGAGGCTGCCATTTCAGCACTGAGAGGTACGGTTGGTGAAATGGAGCACGCACTTACACATGACATAGCACCCATGAAGTCTACCATCGAGTCTCTCACTGAGACCGTGACTCAATTACAGAATTAATGTGAGGATTTGGAGACAAGGTCGCGGCGCAATAACGTTCGAATAATGGGAGTTCCAGAAGGTTCTGATACATGTTCAACTGCTGCTGTAGCGGCCTTGTTAAAAGAGGCGTTTGGTCTGGAGAAGGAGCCGGTTTTGTTCACCCAGCTCGGCTTCGCATTACGCATAACGGTGTCCAGAAGGACTTTATTTCAGAGGACGAAGCAGGAGAATATGTGAAACTCTTGATATCAGGATGAACTGCATCACCTGCACAGTGGCGTGGTTTTTATGTATTTATTTTTTTAAAGTTAAGGACATTATATCTGTTATTGTGCGCAGACAGTTTATCAGATTTGAAGTCAGTAGGGGATTTCTCTCTTACTGAAATCTTTAGTTATGGTAAGGGTTGGTTTGTTCAGCGTTCTTTCCGAGTGGTTGTCTCAGTGTTGAGAACTTTTGGTTATAGAGGGATACACTGCTGTC
>JAFFST010005374.1:14350-25014 GCA_022414735.1 Noturus placidus
ATGCATTATTTTTTTTATGGATGCACAAAAAGCAACGAATTAAACTACAGTCCTAAATTGATAATAAAAACTCACCTTCACTGCACCTTGTGGTTTCTGTTACTCACTGCCTTTAGACAGATTTTACTTGTGTTTACTTTTGATCAAAATGTTTTAATTAGATATTATAAATCTTACTTGTGCCCCCAGTGTGCATCACCACTTCTACACCGTGAGTGATCAGCAACGCACTCATTATTAATACATCACTTCCTTTATAATAAACGACAGAATTTACACTGAAAGTGTGCAAATATAGCATATAATGACAATAACTTAACTTTGTCCTCGTGCAGCACTGTTTGATCTCCATGGTTAATATAAAATGCACCCCTTGGAGGACTTTCTTCCTCAGTCACATGACGATTTCGCCATCGTCTGATGGTGACTGAGGTCATGTTGGGAATAAAACGTAACGCTGACAGAAAGTAAACTGAAGAAAGTCATTGTCCGTGAATCTGGGTGTCTGCTAATGCTAGCGTGCGCATGACGTCATGCACCGTCTACTAGAAGCGGCTTATACTTCCGGTTAGTAAAAAAAAAAAAAAAGCGCTAGTGTTATATTTGAGATGATATTACCTTTCTAAAATCCAAAAACAAGACTTTAGAGTACACAGTGGATAGTGCAAGTGTATATTACCTCATTTGGGACACAACTTTAGTATTTACTCTCCAAAGTGTGTTTTCAGAACAGAAGTAACGTAATGAGTAAATCTCCACTGTGCTGGGCGTAGACCAACTAATCGATAATGAGATTCGTTGACAACGGTTTTCATAATCGATTATTATCGATTTTACCGATTAGTTGTTGCAGCTCTATATTATATATATATATATATTTTTTTTTTTATAAGTATATATATATATAAGTATTTGTACATTATGTTTTAAATACGTTTTACAAAAAGTAAAATTGACAAACAGTCAATGTTATTGTCAGTGACTCTTGGTATCTGCTAAGGCTAGCAGCGTCGAATTACGTGCGTATGATGTCATGCGCCATTCGACTAGGAAGTGGCTTATACTTCCGGTTAGTAAAAAAAAAAACACTCGTGTTCCATTTGAGATGATATTAACTTTCTAAAATTCATAAATAGATCATAGAGTGCACAGTGCAAGTGTATAGTATGTCATTTGGGACACAACTTTAGTAATGAGTAAATCTCCCCCGTGCCACGCAGACCAACTAATCGATAATGGGATTCGTTGACAACGATTTTCATGATTGATTTTATCTATACACACACATCAAACACATGCAAAAATGAGTTCAGTGCCTGCCCAGGAGATTGTGGTGTCCGCTACCAGCAAGGCAGCTTTTTTTTTTGTTTCTTTTTGTCTGATCCACATCAGAACACCATTGTGTGTAAGCTTTGCAAAAAAAAACCCATCCCGATCAAATGCGACGAAACAAGCTGCGAGAGACTTGTAGTGTGCATGCGCAGCGCGCCGCACATGTAGAGTGAGTAATGGAAGAAATGTGACATTTTGATGCTTTTTGTGTTTTCTGTTAAAATGTCGGGTCTGGTGAGGAAAGTGAGTGTCCTCAGAACAGGAGCTCGACTCGTCAGATGCGGACCTCAGCACAGTGTTTTCCGGAATTAAGTGTTAAAGTGGAAGTTTTATACGAGGCTAGGCTAACTATGCTAACAGGCTGAGCACAAACCAGAGGTCTTGTCCCATTCTGTGCTATAATGCAATTTTGATCTCTCTTAAAGTTTTCCTTTTTACATTTACACTTTTACATTGCACACAATTTGTAACATTATATTCATTAATTTCAAGAGTTTCTTTAATACTTATTTATGTAAACTTCATATAAGGTATAAGAAGATTTTTTTTAAATTCTATTTTGTTTTTGACTGTTAAAACTAAAATTATTGTTGTTCACCTTAATAAAGTAGGTAAATGAAAAATACAGTGGTTAAAATTTAAACAAAAAAAATTCTACTGGTCTACTGATTAAAAAAAAAAGTCAATACCGAATTTATCAATACCACCAGCGGTAGTGTCACTTCACACGGAATGTTAATGTTTCTGCTTGAGTGGGCACTATTACAATTTTGTATACAAGTGTAATAATAATAATAATAATAATAATAATAATAATAATAATAATAATAAAATTAATAATAATACAGTTGCAATATTAATTTATTTTTAGCCTAGCATATAGCGGGAGATTTTATACTAATACACAAACTATATAATCTTAATCAAACGCCTTATATGGTGTTGTCTGTTAGTTTGGCGTGGGTTTGTTTGAGCACAGCAAAATCTAGTCAGGTGAATTCTGCAGTTTAAGGGTTCTGCTGATGCAATGGATCTTGTTGGCAAACCAAATGTTATGATCTGGGAACATTTTGGATTCATGCCTAACAAGAGAGAAACATGCAATTGTGTTTCACTCCATCTCTTTATTATCCACTTCTCCTTCTCCCATTGCAGGTCTATCACAATATGGTGTCCCACAGCACCCTCAGGATATCTCGTATTGCAAAAACATGACAAAATATGACAACAACTCAGTACAAAACTAAATTGCGTTGTTTCACTGACGCAAGTGCTCAAATAAAGCCTTTTTTTATATTAGGCTTTTTATTTTTTTATTATTATTATTATTATTTCATTTAAGCCTATAAAATTATATTATATTATATTGTGATCTAAATTGCACTCCCTCACCACCGCTCACCGCAGTGGTAAAAAGCTGTCACCATCACAGCCCTGGGGAAGGTGAACGAGTCTCATGACTTCTCATATTTCTATGCTGATGACACCCAGCTCTATTTGTCCTTCCAGCCTGAAGATCCATCCATCTCAGCACGCATCTCTACATGCCTGTCTGACATATCAGACTGGATGAAGGAACTCCACCTTAAGCTTGACATGGCAAAAACAAAGTTTCTCGTCATCCCTGCCTGCCCCTCAATCAACCACAACCTCACTGTTCAGCCAGGCTCTACCACACTCAAGCCAACCAGGACAGCCAGAAACCTTGGGGTGACTTTTGATGACCACTTGAACTTTATAGACCAAGTTTCAGTAACTGCACAGTCCGTAGGTTCATTCTGTATAACATCAAAAAAATCAGACCAGACCACACAGCTACTAATCCAGGCTCTCAAAACTGGACTACTGCAATGCATTATGCCTGGGCCTCACAGCCAGCTCCATCAAACTCCTTCAAATGATTCAGAATGCAACAGCATGCCTTATTTTCAACTATGTCCTACGAGGCATGAGGTCCCTTTTCAGATCCTTCAAAATGACTGTTTCTCAGTGGTGGAATGAACTTCCAACCTCAATCAGGACAGCAGAATCAGTCACTATCTTCAAAAAACGGCTAAATATCCACCTCTTCCGTGAACATTAACTATTTTATCAACCTCTCTTAAAACAAAACATCCATGTTATAAGGAGTGCCGTGAGATGCCTTGATCATTGCCGCAGGATTTGACTCTGCACATCAGTTAAACACATTTATGGGAAGCTGAAGAACCCAATAGTCTGATGACACTACAGTATGCTACCCAACAGAACCACACACGAGTTTATTAAAAATCCTAGAGTAAAATTTATTCATAATAACTATTTTTATAGTTTGTTGCAACTATAAAATTATGAGATGGTTTGTGAATTCAGGAGATATTGACAAAAGAAATAAGCATCTTTCCCCATCTTTTATCCATTTTTGTTTAAGTGAGTGTATGCACTTTAAGATTAATAAAGGGAATCTTCTATCCACTAACCGTGCGGTTGGCGGTTCGAATCCCGGCCCGGGTGATCCCATGCCGAAGTGTCCTTGGGCAAGACACTGAACCCTAAGTTGCCCCCAATGGCAAGTTAGCGCCTTGCATGGCAGCTCTGCTACCATTGGTGTGTGAGTGTGTGTGTGAATGGGTGAATGAGACACAGTGTAAAGCGCTTTGGATCCAAGTGCCTTGGATAAAAAAGCACTATATAAGTGCGCCATTTACCATTTATTTACCATTCTATTAAAAGATGCACTAAAGGTACAAATGATTCCAGTGATTAAAAGTACAGTGTAGAACCCTTTTTGTGTTTTTGAGTGAAGTGTTCAAAATGACAATGAACAATTATTAAAGTTTCTGCCTTGAATAGCAGACAGGGGGCAGTTGTGACACAGGTGGTAGAGTGGGTTGTCCACTAATCGTAGGGTTGGTGGTTCGATTCCCGGCCCATGTGACTCCACATGCCAAAGTGTCCTTGGGCAAGACACTGAACCCCAAGTTACACCCCTCTTCATCTCCCTGAACCCATGTCACACCCCTCTTCATCTCCCTCCACTGGCTTCCTGTAGCTGCCCGCATCAAATTCAAGGCCTTGATGCTCACCTACAAGACCCTGTCTGGAACAGCACCCTCCTACCTCAACTCTCTCCTGAAGGCTTACGTTCCCACACGCAATCTGCGATTGATTAGCGACCGACGTTTAGTAGTTCCTACTCAGCGCGGCACAAGGTCCCCTCACACTAACTGTTCCTAAGTGGTGGAATGAACTTCCAACCTCAATCTGGACTGCAGATTCACTCACCATCTTCAAGAAACATCTAAAGACCCACCTCTTCAGTCAACACCTAACCAACTCATTAAAAAAAAAAGCACTTACACCTCTACTTTGCGCACTTTGCTTCTTCTAGAACTCAATTAATGGACTATAGTATAGTATAATGGACTATAGTATATGTATAGTAGTGTTACTTGTTACTTCTCTGCTTGATATCACTTTGCTTGTATCTCTCATTTGTAAGTCACTTTGGATAAAAGCATCTGCTAAGTGAATAAATGTAAATTTCCCCCAATGGCAAGTTAGTGCCTTGCATGGCAGCTCTGCTACCATTGGTGTGTGAGTGTGTGTGAATGGGTGAATGAGACCCAGTGTAAAGCGCTTTGGATAAATGCGCTATATAAGTGTGCCATTTACCATTTAGCTGTTTCAATTTTTCGTTGAAAAATCTTTAGTTGTATTTTTTACATTTAATTCAACAAACAATGAGCATTCATACTTCATAACTGGTAAATAAATAAATAAATAAATAAAAAGTTTTATAAAAGCCTTCAAAAACTTCTTTGAACATTCTGTCGATGAAAGTGAATGGGAGTTTTGAGGATATTTTATTGTCAACTATGAGAAAACCGTAAGTCCAATCAGTTACAGAAAATACAGCATGTCCAGCCTGAACAGCCTGAAGGGCTGTGCTGAGTTTGGTGGAAGTAGATTGAAAGCCAGATAAATAGTGTGCCAATACTTCTAGAGTTGAATAGCTACAGTGCCAATACTTTTAGAGTTGGC
This sequence comes from Noturus placidus, assembly GCA_022414735.1. Classification (NCBI taxonomy): domain Eukaryota; kingdom Metazoa; phylum Chordata; class Actinopteri; order Siluriformes; family Ictaluridae; genus Noturus; species Noturus placidus. Next base: position 19,706 of record JAFFST010005374.1, read on the forward strand.
TGGATTTTGATAAGACATGTCTATGTTGCGGTACTTTTTGTAATTCCACTTACATATTAGATATATAGATAGTAGGGCTGCACAATTAATCGGATATCGATCGCAATTACAATTTTGACTGCCCACGACTGCGATATTAACGTAACTTTCAGCCAGTCACCATAGAGCGGTGCAGGGATGTCGTCATTTTGTAGTGCCAAAACCCAAAAACGGAATCAGCATTTTAGCACTCGAGCTGCCAACATTGCTTCGCTTCGTGTTTCACCGCTTGCATGAGGGGAAATCATGACACCAACATGTTGCTAAATGGGACGTTAACGTCATCACGCCGAACAGGAAGTCTTTGTAGATAAACTGGTTCCGGTATGCTGTGCACAATTCCCCCAAAAAACGTGGGTGAGTAAATCCGTATTATGGAAAATGTTTTTAAATCAAGTTTGGAAAAGTATTCGGAAGATTGGTGATGGTGACGTTAAAGTCGAGCGACCGTGGTGTAGTTCATTTATAGCACACTGTTAGCTTTTTATTTCTGCCGATTGTATTCAGGCTTCAAACTTCATAAAAGTAAAATTATCTTGATGGACAAAACGTGGTAGTATTGCAAACTTTTGTTGATCACAGTTTATTTTTTGCAATAATCCAAAAGCCTATAGGAAAATCCTATTGGGTTTTTTTTTTTGAGGGAACCAGTATGATGCTAACTTCCGGGTTCTGGTGCAAAATTGTGTCGTCCCTGCACCTCTCTATTGGGTGATTTGGCTGCTTCTCTCCTCCTGCACATACTGTTATTGCCTTTTCTGCATAGGCATGAATTGGTTTCATTTGGTTGCATATTGTTATATTGGATTGCATATTTTCATTTTCATAGTTATCCTATATTTTGGGTACAATTTTATTCATATTTTGCTTCTGTGAGATGATGCACATTGAGGACAAGTCTATTATGATGGAAAGATTTGTACATTAGCAGGAATGTAGTATAACATTGAAGTGAAAACAGTGGTCGGTTTATTTAAATGTGAAAGTGCAATAAAAATGTGTTGCCCCTAAATCCAATTAATAATCGTGATAAATAATCGTGATCTCAATATTGATCTAAATAATCGTGATGATCATTTTGGCCATAATCATGCAGCCCTTCAGCTCATTCACTTAATTTAAGCACACGGTTGCCGGATATCACTAGAAAAAACTCCAGTTTGCAAGGTTTGATTTAATCCACCAAAAACCACATTATCAGCAGACATAACTGTAGTGTGGAAACCAATCTAATACTGAAACAAACGGAAAAACAACTAATAAAATGTAAAGACAGAAATTGTGCTTAGTTATCAATAAATCATTAAATATAAACAGACAATATAATAACTTAATAAAATATAAATAAAATGAGAAATTAAATATTTAATTACTATGGGCTGCATTTAATATCATCCATCCATCCTCTACCGCTTACTCCTTTTTCAGGGTCACGGGGAACCTGGTGCCTATCACTTAGTTTGCTATTAGCCTTCTTTTTCCCAATATGGATCAATTTTGTGTTAGTCTACTTTTAATTAGGACACTTTATTGTTTATGATATTTAAAAATAAATATTTTATGCTTGTTTATTTATCAATTAACCAACAGTATTTCTCATTGCTATTATTTTAATTCAATTAACAGTGATCATGAGCAGAGAGCTTACATTTATCCGTTTATGATAGACCTCCTGATTAAAGCGCAAACAAAAAAAAGATTGGTATCTGGATCGGTTTCAGTCAATCAAGATGACAAGAAATCAGTATCGGCTGTAAAAATCCTGATGGGATCATAACTAATAAACACCATTAAACAAAAAATACTTTGCATCTGATGGGTAAATGAACTCACCCAATCACAAACTATCTGAGATTAATCAGATATATACACAATATACACAGTGCAGTTTGAGAACTGACTCCAGTGCAGAACCATGACAGTTTGGAATGTCTAATAGTGTAGCTTTAAATATATTTAAGAGGAGCAGACTTCAAAAACTGAACTTTGAGGTTTATTGTATTTGTTGTGCAACAGGTTAACGGTTGTTGTTTTTTGCATAGTCTGTAAAATTAACTGAAAATATCACATTTAGTTAATCAGAAGGTAAATTAATGTGTCATGGCTCACACTAGGTTCCTAAATTCTGTATAAATGACAAGCTCGAGTTCTCTCATGCCTACTTTTGCACATTAACGTTACCATCTCTTAAAAAAGAAAATAAAAAAAAACTACATCCATACTCCTAAATTTTTGTAATTAGGAGCACAAGTGCACCTAAAATAAATTGTTAACGTAGAGCCATGCAGAAAGAAGTGACTTTTGCTGAAACCTTAATCAAGCAGTCATTTTATGCACAACAGTTACATTTATATCTGGCAGAAGTGTATGAGAGAGACAGCGATGGGAAATCTGAAGGACCAAAATGACTGCATGTTGTGGGACCTTGTTTGAGTGTGTCCTGCATTGCAAGCAAACAGCTGACCATAATTGCTGCTGTCCTACGGAGTCCTTCAAGACAAGGAGCTTATTGAAACTACCCCATCCTTTGAGTGTCGGTCTCACCCTCACCTCATTGTATTTTGGCTGTTTTTATGATCATTTAATGGTAGTGTTAACAAGATTCAACTAATACTGCAGCAATCAAGAAGCACACAGCTCATGTACGAAGAACTGGCCACACAGACACACAGACACATGTTATAGACTCTGATCTGTGAAAGTATGCTGCTTTTGCCTGTTTTGAAACGTTTGCATCTCAGTCCCTCAAAAGCATTAACATCTGTATGTTCATGGACACATTATGGGACACAAATTAAAACATTTGTGATTTGACACCTCAAAACAGCTCAATCAAAATGGGGCCAGTTGACCTGAAACAGATAAAAGTAGCTGATTTTCAGTGAGGAGAAATCAGTAAAGAGAAAACAGTAGCACTTTTCGGGAAACCAAGGCACTCGGTTTTTTCTGCATCGAGCACATAAGTGAATATGTTGACAATGCAGTTCGCTGCGACTCTTTTTTTATTGCAAACATTTTGAGTAAACGGTTGAAGATGGATGGATGGATGGATGGATGGATGGATTTTGACTTAGTGAGTCACTTAGTCACGTGAGTCACCTCCATTATCATCTTCTATATTTATATCTACAGTGGCGTCTGGCATTAATCTAACCCTCAGCCTTATGTTAGACACGTCTGGTTAAGAAGTCATAGACATTTAAATGTTTAACTTTCCAAAACTTCTGCTGGAAAATAAAGGTAACCATCACACGGTTAGGAAAAGTAAGTCATTAAATCATTCAACATGAATTTTCTATTAGATGTCCGGCCTATCACTTTAATTTAATTCCCGAAGAAATCGCCAGAGCAAAAAAAAAAAAAAAGAGAAAACCAGAGTGACGAGCAGTAACGATATCCAATGAGCTTCCAGATTGAACCATTAACGTTAAACGTCATTCAGTGTTAGCCAATCCAAAGGTGGATTCCAGTTGGTTGGTCATGTTTGTCCGAGTTCACCGAGGCCCAATCCCTGGTGTCGCGAGACGACATTTGCCGACCAGAATAAATGGTGAACGGGGACGTTTCCCTCGCCCATGTTTTACCGGTACGCTTTCTACACCGAAGAAAACACCACAACAAAACAGACCAAGCAATACGGCTTTCTGAGGCAATTTAGGGAATGGTAAGGACTTGAACTGAACAACTGACATTCAGCACGACTAATGAAAACAGAGTCGCCGATTATAACAAAAACATACATACCCAGAAATTTTCCAGGAAATGCGGCGTTATCATCTTGTTCTCCTTTCTCCTGCGAGGTCGTTCCTGTCTTTCTTTCTTTTCTTTTTACTCCGCTGTCAATTAAAGCACTTAATCCAAAGTCGTCCTCTGATTTTGTATCGTTTGGAGCTCCTTTTCGTCCCCCCTTTTCTGTTCCTTTCCTTCCTTCGGTCTGAAAACTCCTTCCCCCTCCCGACTTTACTTGCCTCCTATAGCCTCTAGCTGTAGTTTGGTGTAGTCCATTATTGAAAGGAGGACAGCGCCCCCGAGCGGTGGCCTACAAACACGTTGCAGTAATTCTTGGACGTAACACATTAACAATAAGTGTCTTACACTGTGGCTCTGGAGGTGAAAGTCCGAGACGGGCCGTTGTGTGTTTGGCTGTATGCATTTTATCCAGTGCGAATTAAATGTTAGACTCAAATATGCATGTTTAAAACTTGTAAAAGTGTCATTACTTTTTTTTTTTTTTTAAATACATTATATATTCTAAAGCACTCAAATGTTAAAAGTGTGGTAGTGAGTATGTTTCTTTAAATATGCATTTACCAATGATAGATTCAAGAAATCTATATTGCTAACTACAATATTATTACAACTGAAAGCTACACAAGTCCTATTTTCTGCTTTATCACAGCTGTATGGGTGTCAAGTCATACTATGATTGATAGTGACATCAGTGTTCTGATGGTAGTGTAATTAAGAATGTAAGAAAGACAGATTGTTAGTTTTGCAGAGCTTTTGTTGGTAGGCCTATATACTGTGCACATTTCTAGCAGAGCTGCACCTGCGGTGTGTGTGCATTTCACTGCTACATTGTACCTTCATTGTAATTTTAGGTGTTACACTGTGAAAATTTTTAAAGGTTTAAAAAAAGAGAGAGAGAAGAAAACACCTCAAAATGGTGGGAAAACAGGTGTAGTGGAAATTTACCTGTAAAATGAGAAACCATGGCAAACATTTGAATATGCTCAAGCAAATGTTTTCTTCATACAGCAATTGCTCGCTAGCCCAGACAGCCACTTTTAATCTACCGTACCATACCTCACCTTAGGGTTTCATTCATGAATTATTGTTGTAGAGAACAAAGAACCAACAAATTATTGGGTGAGTGATTACATTGATTATCATGTTTTAACATAACGCCCCATGTCTTATCCTTTCCTGATTACATAACATATTTATCATCTGAGTCTTTCTCACTGCATCCCATAACAGTTGTTTTCCTTACAGGATGCCAACTTTACTTGTTGCATTCTTCCTTCTTTTCTGGTGCAGCTTAACATCGCTCATACACTTGAGACTTGGAGACAGGAAGTACACTACAAATCTACATGCACGTACAGCAGATAGTAAAAGAATACCATGTACCCTTTAATCTTTAGCCTTCTCAAGCGAACAGTATGTTCATTTGTTATCTTTTACCACATTTCCCCCATTTTTTTTTCAATATCTTTATTGAAAGAAATGGCACATCAGACAACAAATAGCAACATCGCCAACAACTA
>JAFFST010005404.1:2629-31225 GCA_022414735.1 Noturus placidus
CAAATAGCAAAATATAATGTCAGCAGAGAAGCAATAACAGAAACATCTTGTTCTAGTTTTTATCTATTGAAACCAGCCTTGGCGGTTTGGCTCGTGCGGACCTTTGTACCGAATGTTCTGACATTTTACAAGAGATAACTTCTAGCCTAAGCAAGATTATAAGCATTTATTCTAACAGTTACCTATCCAGTTACTTAAAAAGCTTGTATGTTCTGATGTACTTTTCTATGCCTGGCTGCTGTCTCCATTTCTTACAGACTAAGCTGCTAAAATTTATCAACGAACTTGCATGTGTTGTGTTGGGGAGCAACCAGGTATACATTTGGGGGGGGGGGACGACACACCGATTTTCCTTAACAAACAGAAATATATTAAAAACGAATAGACATAAATAAATAGAGTAGATGAAGAAAAGACAGATCCTTTGGCAGGGTTCATTGAAGGGGGACATGTAGAAAATATTTTGTACTGTATATTGGGGGGACAGATTGGTCTTTCCTCAACATTGGGGGGGACACGACCCCCCAAAGAATGCGTGGTTACGCCCATTGGATGTTACAGCGCACGTGGTCAAAGATGAAATGAATGAATCACTCGTTCCCGAGTCATATTAAAGATTCGTTCGAAATGAACGACACATCACAAGCTACAGCGAGGAGAGAAAGTCGAAGGGATGTAAATTATCAGTTGAATTGAGACGCGCCCCTCACTATGTTTGCTCCAGTCCCTCCTATAACCGGAGTCGAGTCTAGAGCCACCTCCCTGCTGTAAAACACCCCTAAAACCGCTGGGAAACACGTTCCGCTGTTCAGTTCGGGATCTATCTGATTAAAACGTGGTGTAAAGTAGTTCGTTTAGTTTCCAGCATGCACTCGGACACAGTGGAGAAATCCGCCTCACCGAGGAAACGGATCGTCTCGCGCGCGATGAGCGAAGAAGAGTCTCTTCGACACATAATAGAGGTTATAGCTGTTTCAGCAAATTCTCCAGTTTTCCGTTTGTTTCAGATCGAATCGTAAACTGATTTATGGACCATTTCGCAAAGGTGTCAGTAAGTCTGGGGTAAATGATAGCGAGTTTGCTTGGTTATGAAATCGTTTTGTGTGTGCGCGTGACGATGTTATTGTTCCTTCTCACCAATCAGAATCCGTCTCCTGTTAAAGACATAAAGCAATAAAATAGCGCTTAATAAAAGATAAAAATACCGTTGTTTAAAGATGCCTAGTTTCTGTTATTTACCTACTAACGGATGCTGAAGTTACAGTACTAATGTGTTCCTAATGTGTTCCTAATGTGTTATAAGCACAAGGACTAGAGTAGAACACGCCCAGGTTTAGTGCTGCGTCTTCACAGAAAATTCCAGCCTATGTGAGATTTCATTCCTACAAAAATGAGTCATTTTCCTTTCCTACAAGACTCCCTGGGTCAATATAAGAACCTCAGCACGATTAGCTGGCCAGTATTTTTCAGGGAGATGAAAAGTTACTCGGGTCTGTTTGAGGCGTTTCGAAGTGACGCTCGATTGCGTCATGACGTCAGCAGCTCATTAGCACAACAAGACCTTCAGCTCTCACAGGCTTTCATCAAACCAGCTGATGCATAAACAAGTGTTTAACTCATTTATTTACATTGTTACACACTGGCCACACAACGTACATAAATGGTAAATAGTGCACTTATATAGTGCTTTTATCCAAAGCGCTTTACACTGTGTCTCATTCACCCACTCACACACACACACACACACACACAAACACACTAATGGTAGCAGAGCTGCCATGCAAGGCGCTAACTTGCCATCAGGAGCAACTTGGGGTTCAGTGTCTTGCCCAGTTGGAGTCATGTGGGCCGGGAATCGAACCGCCAACCCTACGATTAGTGGATTAGTGGACAACCCGCTCTACCGGCTGAGCCACAGCCGCCCTATGTCACATATACGCCGCCACAGCCATATATACGTAGATTCAACTCAATGCAACTTTCTGTCACTAAACCATTAGAGTACGGTTTGCACGTTTTCCTCACAGGGTCCGGGGTTCGATTCCTAGCACGACCCTGCATGTGTGCGGAGTTTGCATGTTCTCCCCGTGCTGTGGGGGTTTCCTCCGTCAATCCAAAGACATGCATGGTAGGCTGATTGGTAGGTCTGTAGTGTGTAAATGTGTATGTGATTGTGCCCTGCGATGGATTGGCATCCCGTCCAGGTTGTGCCATGTCTCGTGTCCCATGCACCTTGGGATAGGCTCCAGGTATAAAAAATGGATGGATGGAAACCATTAGAGGACAAGATAACAGTGCAACAAACCTAAACACAGCAGAACAAAGTAAGAGACAAGTGTGTGGACACTTCACCATTACACACACGTGTGGGTCTTCCCCAAACTCTCACCACAAAGTCTGATGCATGCATTTGTATAGGATACTGTAGCATTACGATTTCCCTTTACACAAACTTAGCCCAAAACTGTTCCAGCATGACAGTGTGCACAAAGCGAGGTCCATGAAGACATGATCTGCTAAAGTTGGACTGGGAGAACTCGAGTGTCCTTTTTTATTGCACAGAGCCCTGACCTCAACCCCGTTGAACACTTTTGGGATTAACTGAAACACTGACTGCTCCCCAGTCCTCCTCGACCGACACCAGCACCTGGCCTCAGTAACGCTCTTGTGGCTGAATGATCAGAAACTCCCACAATCATGCTCCAAAATCTAGTGGAAAGCCTTCTCTGAAGCGTGGCGGTTATTATGTCAGGAAAAAAGGGGTGGGGCTACATCGGGAACGTGTTAAACAACTTAAAACGTGGCGTCTTTGCTGGTAGACCATCGACAAAATACAGAAACAGAACAGATAGTCTTAAAGTAAATAACACATCAATATTTGGTTGCATATGCTTTGCATGCATTAAACGCATCAAGCCAGCGACCCACTGACATCATCATACTGTCACATGCTTCTTTTGTGATGCTTTTCCAGGCTTGTACTGCACCTTCTTTCAGTTGTTGTTGGGGGTGGGGGGGTGAGGGGGGTGACATGCTGCTCGATTGGGTTAAGGTGTGGTGATTGGCTCATTCTTTATCATGAGGGTTTGGATGTAAGTGATCTGAATCTCCTGACAGTATCCCGTGTTACTATTGTGACTCATGTGTATTTCTGTGTTGTTTGTGTGTCAGGCTGAAGAGTCACCCAAGCACTTATCTCGCAGAGACAGCAGATTTGGATCACTCAGAAGGGGAGACACAAGAGGAAGTCAGGTAACGGATATCGGTGTCGAATTGTGGCTGAAATGACCACATTTTATTCCTACATGTCCCCGGTCCATTAGGCATCAGGTATAATTCCTGCGACTTGTTTAGTGTGAGTCATGATTGGGTGTCGACTATGTGACTGCTGTTGTGCAACAACGGGCTTGTCCATGTTTCTGCAGTATCTGTCATGAGAGCAAACCGAATGGATACTAGGTCATGCTGTTTAGACGGACGTTTGCCAGAGTGGTTTACAGAGCATAGTTTAATCCTATATGATCTAAAAAATAATTGTGTGTGTGGCAGCCTTGGAAAACCTTTCACATTTTCAAATTTGGACCTTTTTTAAAAATCCGTGCTGAAACGATTGTTGATTAATTCAGCGGATGTCTTTCTGTCGATGGACATTGGCTGAAAGCAGCTTTACAGAAACATATAAACACAGGATACAGATTTTAAGCGTGTGAATTTTTCCCTATTGATCAAGCCGGTGGCGAGGAAAAAGTCCCTAAGATGATTTGAGGAAGAAACTTGAGAAGAACCCGTCCTCATCTGGGTAACAACAGATCGTGTGAAAGTAAAATGAAGTTCATTATGGGTTTAACATGAAGGCTTTGTTGAACTAGTCCACTGTTCACTAAAGGAGACCTGAGTGCAAAACTGCATGTGGTAATTACAGTCCCAATGCCATCGTAGCAACCGTAGAGCCAGCAGAACCGTGAGAACGTCCATGTGGAATTGAGGACCAAGCCTATTTCATGGTACTTCAAGCGGTACCGTCCTCAGCAATCTCTAAACATGATCTTTGCATGATGCTCAGGCGAGTCTATAAAGTAGACGTTAACTCAAAGTATGTTATAGGAAGATAAACCTAGTTTTGGCCCATTTTTGGCTGTTTGCCGACATATCAAAGGTTTTCCCAGTCCGTGATTCCATCCGGTCCGGTAACACCAGATATGCCCACATCTGTCATCCACCATCAATGTACAAACTGTACTTAATGCCAATATATGCTGGTTGGATTTGAATTTGAATCTCTTTCGAAGCAGCTTAGGCACAACAATCAAAATGGCCTCTGTGTATTTCGTTGCACAAAACTGACTGTCTGCACCTGTTACCCAGCATTAATATTCCCCGAATACATGAAGAAACACGGCTCTAACCCATCCTCCTAATGCTAATTACTACAGCTGCTGAATGTAGTTAATGTTAACCAATGGGGAATAGCTGTAATGCTACATTATGGTTAACTCTCAAAAAGGTCATGGGAATGTCTAACATTACCACGAGCTGTATGCTAAAGTAATGTTATCATCTCAGGTGAGAGTCTAGGTTAGCATCACTCATCCCTACTGTGATTGGTGACAGCATCCAGCTAGCTAACCCTAACTCAGGGCCTGGGATTAGATGCAGACCCAGAGAAGTATAGAATTACCTCAGTCCATATTTCACAGCCAATATGAACAACATGACACTGGTAGTGTAACGCCATCACTGAGGAAGCAGTACATGATATTCACATTGAGGAGAGTTCAGAGTTGGAGGATGACGTCAGCAGAGAAGTCCACATGATTGGATAACAATTTAACACACGTTTTGTTGGTCACTCGTGTGAAATTGTTTTCTTTTTAAACACATTTATTGGATAATTTAACATAATAAATCATTTATAAACAATAATAATTTAATGTGTCGAAATTGTAGTAACACCAAAAGTGTGTAGGATATTAACACATCCTTTCTGAGATTGCGTACCGCGCATGCGTTAAAAATGTAAGAAGCTTTGGGCCTGCTTCATTTCCGTCCGGCGTTAATTTAAAAACGCACTGTGAAGGTTTTACAAAGCGACGTTAATCTTTAACAAAGCTGTCAAACTGAAGCGCAGGCACAATAACTGCAGTACTACATCACCCACCAGCTTGTTTGTTTCGAGTCGAATGGGTCACATGACTAAAATACGTCATCGCTTTCGAATATCGGCGTTTTCTCAGTGCACACTACGACGCAAAAACAGCGTTGTCAAATCGGTCCACTTTTATCGAAAAGAGCTCCGTTTTCGCTGGAGAGGAATCCAAAGCCAAAACATAGAAAACAATTTGGGGCGGCTGTGGATCAGGGAATCGTTGGGTTGGCGGTTCGATTCCTGGCCCACGTGACTCCACATGACGAAGTGTCCTTGGGCGAGACGCTGAACCCCCAAGTTGCTCCTGATGGCAAGTTAGCGCTCCGCTACCGTTGGCGTGTGTGAATGAGAACCAGTTTAAAGTGCTTTGTAGAACCGCTAAGGTTAAAGACAAAAAGCTCTATATACTGTAAGTGCAGACCATTTACCAGAAAAAGAGGCGTTTTGGAATTGATCCGGATTAACGTGGACGTATCTTAAACCCCAGTTCACCACAGCAACGTCTCTTAAATCGCAAATGTCTTTGAAATAATTCTTTTTCAACATTTCTGTTAGGAATGACCTCAAAAAACTACAATGAGCGTTCACTTTTCAAAATCCCCTGAGTAGGCTTAATCACTTCAGAGCAGCTGCACAGGACACAGTGACATAAGAGGCGAAGGCTGACTGTAATGGGAGGTAATTACATAATTAGGCAAAATAAGTCATAAATAAAGAACAACCCAATATAGTGAAAGCAGATGTCGTTTGATTACTTACAGTTGTATACTGTGTTTTCATTATATATAATAATTGTTCAGTCGGTTGTATCCATAGCTGTTAATTCATTCATAAATTTTAAGGTTATTTTCCTTTTTTTCTTTTTTGCATCAGAGTGAAGATGAGCCCGCAGAGACCACGTCCATGGTATTTATATTACACTTCTACTTAACCTGAATAATTCATTAAGTATTAGCTGACATAGCCCGCGTGCTTCAATGTAAACAGCTTTTAAATGCTATGCTGATGTAAAAGTATCCATGTGTGACTTGTACCTATACAGAAAATACAGACCGTAGCAAGTGTTCAGCACTGGAGAAACATGGCAGGAAAAGCAAATGCTTATCATATGGAAAGATAAACAGAAACTGTTCGAGGTGCAACAGAAAGTACCAGTGTGAAGTGGCAACCATTTCAGAGTGTGGCTGAGGGAGCTGAAACGTTTGCACTTTGAACTAGCACTTGGTTTGCACCTCTTGTGTTTCTCGTACTCATGAAAATGAAATGCACCGATTATGGATTTCCAGATGTTACCTTTCATGTCATGTGTTATAGAACTGTATGTGAGTGTAAAAACACGACACGACAAACAGGAGTTTTTGACTCCTAAAAGAAGGAAGCGATTCTGAACAGCTGAAACGAGTCGTTAGTGGATCCAGACTTTATTTCCTGTACTAACCTACGTAGGTTTATAACTAAAAAAAACCCCCGCCTCTGGTCTTCATCGGCTGCTCGCGAAGAGATGGAACTGAAATGCGTCACGGAAGTGGGCGTTTCCTTTTCGACATAAGCTGACAGCGGTGGACCAGTCACAACAGACTGGGACGTCTGACCAATCAGAGCAGAGTATGTTCTCTGAAAGGAGGAGTTTAGAACGAATCCTTTAAAACAGAGTCGTTTGTGACTCTAAATTTAAAGTTCAGAGTTCCTTCTCTGATTACATGACACCTGGAAACTACAATGTAATTCAGTTCCAAAACCGAGGTGCCGACATGTACAGTTTACCCATACGGGAGACACCCGAAAACTATGATTTTATGATTTTTCAGCTAAAGCAGCGGTCAGAACTAATATAAATAAACTCGGCTGGTGGAAGGGCCAGTTCACTGAAGGGGAAAGGACACGGGACATGCATTCAGTTAACGTGATGCTTTGTTTTTTGTGTGTTTATTTAAATAAATAAATAAATAAAAGAATAATAATAATTAGCATTTCAACAGTAGTAGAAGTGCGGTAAAAGGGTGGTATGGTGATGTGAGTCTTGTAGGCCAGTATATCAGTATATAGTGGGTACTACGCTAGTAGTCTGTCACTCCATCATCAAACATCTAGAAACTGGAATATGTTGCATTTAAACATCAAGTAAAGAGTTGCTTTGTGAAAGTCAATAGGGTGTCTTTTTTCTTTCTCTGGTTGGTAGACAAAAGCAAAGAGGCTGGTAACCGCTCTCTCAAAAGCTAACTATTATCAAACTATTAATTACACCTACCAAACTCTTATTTGTGTCCTGGGCAACTCGGAGTAAATCTGCTTGTCCGGTTGCCCAGGCTATTGACCCGTCAACCCCTGCCATGTACAGCTGAGCAACGTTACCTGTGCCAGTCAGACACAGCCAGGTACGTAGCATGCTTAATGCTAGCATTACCTCACCGGGAGTAAGTGGCATTGAGTAGCCAGAGAAGTTTGATGTCTGGCTTGTTAACGTTAGCTGAACTATTACAGTTAGCTAGGTTTATTAGCGATTAAGCTAACATTATGGTATCTTGTGTCCTTCAAACCAGGAGCTGGGAAGAACCGAGTTTAGTAGAAATCTAGTGGTTCTTGTTAAATCATCATTCTAATGATCATTTGTTTAATAATGCATTAAATATGCTAAAAAATAATAACCGTGACTTTTCAATCTGATTAACAATCAGAAAATGTACATACAGTATGTTGTATGTGTTTGCACATGATTATTACATGTTATATCAAGTTAGGAAAGCCTAGCATGCGCTCATGTTGGACTTCAAAACAGGACAACAAATTGATTTTCTGCAGATGGAGCTACAGCAGAACTACGAGATGTGTTTAGCAGAGCTCCAGAGCGTCGAGCTGCAGCAGGGGGTGTTGCTTTTCCAGGTAGATTGTCTCCAGGATGCCCTGGAAGGAGCTGAGGAGGCGCTCTCCGAGACCAAGAGGGAGGCTCATCAAATCAGCATGGTACGTACACCAACATGTTTCTCGAAGTGAACGTGTAGAAGGATGGTTCTATTCCACACTTTCACACCACAACACTTCTGGTCACGAATGCATGTATTTGGATTTGCAAAAAATAACAACATTATTATTATTATTATTATTATTATTGTTATTGTTATTATTATTATATTGCTATTGGTAATCAAACCTTCCAGATTTGGGTTGGGGGAGGGGCAGGGGTGAGAATAAGAAGGCTTTTTAGTAGGGATACTGGACTTTGTCCCGGAGTGACATGTTGAGGCAGTTTACAACTGGTTCTTTTCACTACTTGTATCAACACAAACAAAAACTCAAACTGAAGTCAATGCGGACCGCAGGACACGTTTGTAGTGTTGCTTGCAGCACTCGCTTTCTCACATTCTCCCTGCCAAGTTGGGTACTTCCCCATAGACAACATCCTAGACAAGTGTTTCTTTAAAAATATAAATACATTTTCACACAGCAGTAAGAACATACACTCACCAGCCACTTTATTAGGAACACCTGTACACATTCAGGCAGTTCTCTAAAACTGCCAATCAGGTTGAAGCAGCACAATGCAAACAAAAATCATCCAGATACAGGTCAAGAGCATCAGGTAATGTTCACATCGAACATCAGAATGAAGAAAAAGTAGGATTGTGTCATGCATGTTGGTGCCAGACGGGTTTGAGTATTTCAGAAACTGCTGCTCTTCTGGGATTTTCACACACAACAGTCTCTTGAGTTTACACAGAATGGTGCAAGAGTTTTGTGGGTGGAAACGCCTTGTTGATAAGAGAGGTCAGAGGAAAATGGCCAGATTGGTTTGAGCTGCCAGGAGGGATTTGGTAACTCACTCTTTACAACCGTGGTGATCAGAAAGCATTTCAGCATGCACAAAACATCGAACCTTGAGGTGGAGAGGCTACAACAACCTCTCCTGTCAGCCAAGAACATTAGAAAAAAAAATATCGCCTGGTCTTCAACTGTCCAGTTTGGTGAGTGTGGGCCCCACAGATTCTTGTTGTTGGCTGACAGGAGTGGAACCTGATGTGGTAGCACATCATCCTTCTGCTGTTGTAGCCCATGCACCTCAAGGTTTGTTGTGGTGTGCACTCTGAGATGCTTTTCTGCTCACGACGGTTGTAAAGGGTGCGTATTTGAGTTACTTTAGACTTCCTGTCAGCTCAAACCAGTCAGGTCATTCTCCTCTGATCTCTCTCATCACCAGAGTATTTCAGCCTCCACACACAGGTTGTGTTTTTGTTTTTCGCACCATTCTGGGTAAACATTTTCAGCAGGGCTGCGATCTAACCATCCAATGTGTCTTTGACTGTATGTTGCTGGCAGGTTTGTGATAAGTGATTTTCTCTCTTGAATTTCCCCTTGGGGATCAATAAAATATCCATCCATCCATCCATCCATCCATCCATCCATCTTCTCTCACATCCCATTCATGAATGCACTTGGATTCAGCGAACTCACAAGAGTTGGGTTTCCCTCCATTTACATTCCTTTCTCCCAGCCAGGACGGGTTCTTACATGGTATTAGCTACTCAGTGTTTATTACGTATCTTCCGCCGCCTACCGACCAGAAGGCCTGTGACTAAGCACTGCTTACTTAGTTGAGTGGTTTTCCTTTGCTATACAACACACTGTTCATTTCTGAGCCTGCTATGTTATCTGCTAATATGCAACATTGGCACTGGAGTCGGTTTTCTTTCCATATATCTCCATGTTCTTTCATGAAGCAATAAGTGGCTTGGCGGGCCGTGACGGGCAGCTGTGGCTCAGTCGGTAGAGCGGGTTGTCCACTAATCCACTAATCGTGGGGTTGGTGGTTCGAATCCCGGCCCGGGTGATCCCATGTCGAAGTGTCCTTGGGCAAGACACTGAACCCTAAGTTGCCCCTGATGGCAAGCTAGCACCTTGCATGGAAGCTCTGCTACCATTGGTTTATGAGTGTGCACTTGTAAGTCGCTTTGGATAAAAGCGTCTGCTAAATGAATAAATGTAAATGTAAATGTAAGTGGTTAATTGAGTCATGTAGCAAGATTTATTCTTGTGCAGCTGGTGTCTGAATCCCTTTGGTGCCGAAGTCAGCACCGGCTACATGCACACTGCCTCTGCATTATCCTTGTTAAGGATGCAAAACCCGTCTTGGACGTCACCTGTCCTGAGTGTGCGGCTATGCCGATGCCGACATATCAAGCTTAGCTGTCAGACCCTGATTTAGAGTTAAAGCTAACCCAAACATGGACGCTTAAGTATCACATTATTTCCCACAACAACACAACAAGTAGCCCAAACAATGAGTCTCTTTCTAAGTAAATTAATGCCTTGGTAGCAGACATGGCTCAGTTGAAATTGATGATTCAGGAGCAAAAACGCAACTCAAAGACTACAATCCTCCCAACGGAAGCCTCCTTATAGTCCACTGATTAGTCACCCTATCACTTCATTAGCTGGAAGCAGGTCCATGAATGTTGTGCTCTTCAACGACTGGATGCAGTGCATTACCCGAATCCAAACTTTTCTTCAACAGCAAGTTCCTATCTACAGTAAAGGTGTATATGGCAAGAATGGCAGCTCGTCACAGAACCATAGATGGCATCTCTTTGGAGGCTTATAAACTTATTACAACCTTTCTAAACTGTTAATAATTCCTTAAAAATATCCTTCACTGCTCCTCAAGAGTTCTTCCTTGTGCTGCAGTCATAGAATCTTGACCACACAATCCACCCCCTCCCCCCACACACTGCTAGCCCTAGAGTTCAGAGAGTCTGAGAACTACATGCACCAGTGATAAGCTTTGTATGCTTTGCTTGCCTGGGATGACCTTGTGGTTGAGTCCATGATTTAGACCCAAGGTCATATAACCAAATAGTGTAAATCCTGTTGATTGCCATGGCATTGTTCGATGACGGCTAATGAGACACTCTTTGGTTTGAGTGGAAATGAGGAAGCTGGAGGCAGGTTTGGAACATTTGTGTCACTCGCTGTTTTTATTTCCTCCCCTGCCGCTCACTGCAGCACAGAACACTTATTAGTACAATTACACACAAGTGCCTGCACCTCCAAACCACACGTTTGAACACTCACAGGCTCACAAACACACCCAGCTGCCATACACCCACCAACATTCAATATGAAAAAGAGCTCCTTGTCTAAACAGAGGCTGGCTTACTAGATGATGATGGAATAGATGATGGACTATGCAGAGCTAGACTCCTGGACTTGTACTGCATTTGAATTACCTAGGAAGTGAGAATTTGGAGCTTGGAATGACTTCATTTTATATCTTTGTGCGTTCAAGCCACAAAGTGGGAAAAACCACGAATTCCTCCATGTTTATCCTCTTCAAAGCTTTTCAAAAATGTATAATGTTATAGATTTAACAAGGTATTATGTTATTTAAAGGTAAGAAGGGTACTTTGTTTTGAGGAGAGTTGAATTGAGACCATTCCAAGATCAGGAATAGGAAATCCGAGTCGAGGAAGCATACGAATGGGGAAAACAAGGTCTTGTGATAATCTGGACCAATTAGGAGGTAATGTCCCAAATTCAAGAAAATATTGAATCTGTTTTGACCTCTTTATGACTATTGTAGATGACCTTTCAGTGTATACAACTGTTACAGTGAGAAATATGAGCAAATATAGTAGAGTAAAAAGAGCTGGATTATGAACTGTATTTAGCAAACGAATGAAGTTTGGATCAATGGATAAGTCCCTATCTCTATACCGTCTCACTCTATCACTGTTTGCCTGCAGGAGCTGGAGCAAGAGAGGCAGAAGAGAAGGAAGTTGGAGGACACTGTTGCATTGCTGATGCAGAATTTGGAGCAGTTAAAGGAGGTGAGAGAATGCTATGCTTGTAAATGAGAAACAGCAGAATGCAAGCCAGCCTTCTCGCATAACATTAGAGGGTTCTGTGAAGAAGTTATTATTTTGGAAGTGTCATTTCGTATTCTATGGTATGTTACAGACATTATATATAGACAACACACATTGAATTTTCTTAGTATTACCAGAAACATTAAAACAATTATAAAAATGAATATAGATCATTAAGAAAACAAATAATTAGCAAACCCTAAAATTTATTGGTCTATCAGGTGTCCTAGACTTACATTCCTTAGTTAATACATATCTTTAGTTTCAATAGAATGACATGTTTATTACATTTTAGTAGTTACAGAATAAAAAGCTTTAAGATGAATGACTGAAATAATCAGCTGTGAGTTTATAGTGGTGCTTGAAAGTCTGAATTTTCTACATAAATTTGACCTAAAACATCACCAGATTTTGACACAAGTCCAAAAAAGTAGACAAAGAGAACCAAATTGAACAAACGAGACAAAAATATTATACTTGGTCATTTATTTATTGAGGAAAATGATCCAATATTACATATCTGTGAGAGGCAAAAGTATGTGAACCTCTAGGATTATCACTTTAATTTGAAGGTGAATTTAGAGTCAGGTGTTTTCAGTCAATAGGATGACGAGCAGGTGTGAGTGAGCGCCGTGTTTTATTTAAAGATCAGGGATCTATCAGGGGTCTGATCTTCACAACACGTTCATGGAAGTGTGTCATAGCACAAACAAAGATTTCTGAGGACCTCAGATAAAGAGTTCCTGATGATCATCAGGCTGGAAAAGGTCACAAAACCATCTCTAAAGAGTTTGGACTCCACCAATCCACATTCAGACAGATGGTGTACAAATGAAGGAAATTCAAGGCCATTGTTACCCTCCCAGGAGCGGTCGACCAACAAAGATCACTCCAAGAGCAGAAGGTGTAATAGTCTGCGAGGTCACGAAAGAATCCAGGGTAACTTCTAAGCAACTAAAGACCTCTTTCACATTGGTTAATGTTCATGAGTCCATCATCAGGAGAACTCTGAACAACAGTGATGTGCATGGCAGGGTTGCGAGGAGAAAACCACTGCTTTCCAAAAATTACATTGCTAACATCTTTGTTTGCCTAAGATCACCTGCACAAGCCAGAAGGCCAATGGAAAATGTTTTGTGGATGGATGATGCCAAAATAGAAGTTTTTGGTTTAAATGAGAAATGTTATGTTTCGAGAAAGGAAAACACTGCATTCCAACATAAGAACCTTATCCCATCTGTGAAACATGCTGGCGGTAGTATCCTGGCTTGTGCAGGACTGATTAACAGTTACTGGAAACGTTTAGTTGCAGTTATCGCTGCACAAGGGAATCACACAAGATACTGAAAACAAAGGTTCACATACTTTTACCACTCACAGATGTAAGATGTAAAATTTGATCATTTTCTTCAATATATATCCAAGTATAATATTTTTGTTTCATTCATTTATTTAGGTTCCCTTAATATACTTTCAGGACTTGCGTGAAAATCGGATGATGTTTTAGGTCATATTTATGTAGATATGTAGAAAATTCTAAAGGGTTAATGAACCTTCAAGTGCCACGGTAAGTTCTTCTCACATTCTGTTGGACCACCAACATCCAACCAGTTAGAACAAGGAGGTGTCTCATATTTCCCATCAATGCAGAATGCTCCTCCTCTTAGAGTAGCGTTCAGGGATTCTAGTAGACACAAGGTTTTTTAGGGTGTAACTTCATGGCAAATGGCTGACTTTGTTTGGATTTTGCGTTTCTTTAATGTCATTTTGATGACACATGCACAAATTTAGCCAATATTCAGAAGCCCTAGCTGGAAAACGAAATGTCAATGAAACAGCAGTCAGACTGCACAGCCCACTCAGGGAGCTATGATCAAATGTTGATGTACAGTGTTCCTGTTCTGTGATAAATATAGATCTGATAAATCTCACTATTGTGTTTCAACTGACTTTCACGTCCCTAATAACAACAATTAGCACTTTTATTGTAGCACTTTAGCAGTGTTAAAACAGTGCCTCGTATCAGTCCAAATGAAAAACACAAAGAGAAAATAAATGTAAAGAACAAATGCCTGAGCATTTGGAGTCTTTTCACCTGCCCATCTGGTAGGTTGTGGGGAGACCTGGGGATCAGAGAGGGATTATACAACATCATTTAGAGACCAATTCTACCACTACTAGTATGTTAGTCTTGCCTCCTGACAAAATCCACCAAGATGTGAGTCCATGGCCTTTGAGGTACCAGTAGTGGTTCAAGTTCTCCTTTTGACAGGTGTCACGGGCTCTTAGATTGCACACAAACACACTGAAGAAGAAGATATACATTTCTGGACAGCTAAATGGAGACTGGGCTACCAATAACTCCTGGTTGACCTATGACTATGGATGCATGTGCCCAAGTGATGAGCTTTTTCCTTATCTCCACTGGGCTGTACACTTTGTCAGAGATCTCCAAGTTCATGATGGGAGAAACCAAGCAGGTGAGCTTATTGGATCTGGTTCTGCAGAAGGTAGTAATGGAAACTTTGAGGCCACCGGGATTTATGAGGCGTTAAACCCTCCTGATGTAGACAACAAATTGATGGAGGACCCCTCTCCAACCATTGATGTCACTCCTGAAAGGCTGGTTCTCTGCCAATGACAGCTTCTTGTAGAAGAAGCAATGGGCTGAAGTTTGGGGGCTCCTTTCCTCTACAAAAGCATGTCCCTATTCCCAAACTCAAAGGCTTCCACCACCACCTTGAAGGACAATGAACGATCTGGTTGTCAATGAACAGGTACTCTGGTGAAACAGTGGTTGAGTGAGTTGAAGGCCTCTTCTGCAGCACGTGGCAGGTTAGTCAGCATGAAACTCTCTTGAGGAAAGAGGTGAGTGCTGATGCCATGCTGCTTTCAGATGAAGCACTTGTTCACAAAGCCAACAAATCTCTGTAGCTTATCGATGGTCTTGAGTTGTGGCCACTCCACCACTGCATGCACTCTCTGTTCCTTAGATGGCAACACACACTCTATGGAGGTTAAACTGTGTTATGCCAACACAGATTTCACATGACCTACATACTATTCCACTAAACCACTACATACCTGTGGAACACAGCTGGGGAGTTGGCTAGGCCACACGGCGTTACCAGATACTCAATGTGCATAGTGGTCATGGAGAAGGCAGTCTTCCACCCGTCCCCTTTTCAAATATGCACAAGGTCGTAAGCGCTTAATCTTTATACAAGTTTATTGAAATCTCTGCCCCCGTGCAAGTCACACGGTAATAAAACATCTTAGAAATGTCAATGCACAGCAACAATCCTTTGAAAAAGCCTTTTTCCACAAAGAAGCCAACAGATGCAAGTGATATGGAAAGCTGAATGGACTCCTGCCAAAGGACCTTCTAGATGTACCCCTCCATAGCATTAGTCTACAGCAGTCTAAGGACAAGGAATAAATGTGGGAATGTGGAGCAATGAACCCTGGTAATAGGTCAATGGCACAATCATAGTTTTGATATGGTAGGAGTTTATTGGCATCTTGCTGAATAAAGACCTCTGTCAAATGATGGTATTCATGGGGTACACAGTTTATTCGCTCAGATTCAGAACTGTCTGGAGGTGGAGCCACTTTGGTTCAGGGTTGACAGTCCAAGAAAGCAAAATTGCTGGCAGTCTCAATCGTAGGTGTCTATGGAAGCTAACGTAGTGGGCTGTGGGTAGCATCCACAGCAATATCATGGTAAACTTTATCTGAGAATCACTCACTGCTGCTGACAATGGCCCACATGGAGAGCCTAAAGTTTGCTGTGAGATTGCTGTGGATGGTACCACATGGACATTAGGGCTGCACAGTTATGGCCAAAATGATCATCACGATTATTTCTATCAATATTGAGAGCTCGATTATTCATTGATTTTAGGGACAGCATATTTTAATTACACTTCACATTTAAATAAACAGCCCGCTGCTTTCACCTCCATGTTGTGCTACATTCCTGCTCATGTACAAATCTTTAGATTAGACTGGTCCTTAAAGTGCATCATCTCGTAGAAGTAAAATACAGTCAAATCTCGTTACTATAATAATAATAATTTATCAATTTGTATAGCGCTTTTTACAATGGGACATTGTCTCAAAGCAGCTTTACAGAAATATCATTTTTTACATTTTTTTACATTTACAAACGACTTACTAATGAGAGCACATTCACACACCAATGGTAGCAGAGCTGCCATGCAAGGTGCTAGCTTGCCATTGGGGGCAACTTAGGGTTCAGTGTCTTGCCCAAGGACACTTCGGCATGGGATCACCCGGGCCGGGATTCGAACCGCCAACCCCACGGTTAGTGGATTAGTGGACAACCCGCTCTACCGACTGAGCCACAGCCGCGCATAGTACCGTTACTATGCCACCTCGCTACTATGCCACTCTCGGTATTATACCACTTTTGCTCGGTCCCGACAAAATTCAATACAAAATAAATTTACTATGCCACCCCCAACTCTCGCCACTATGCCACTATTGTGTGACTGTTAAAAGGCACGAGTCTTGAAAAGTCTGTATTTTTGCGCAATGCTCGATCATACTCGCGTCCCAAAGGCAAAGCAACGAACTACAGTACAGCTGCGCACAACATAACTCAATAAGTACGCGCATAGTCAGACTGTGTCAAAGTCAAACACGTGATGCTTCTCCGCGACGCCAACTACAACAAGCCAATCACAACACGCACAGCGACAAGCCTGCAACCCTAGCTCAAAAGAGACACACAAAAGCGCCAGCCGATGATTCTTGAGAGTTTTGGACTGATAACTTGAGAAAATAAAGCCGTTTTTACAAACCTCGTTACTATGCCACTCTCGCTACTATGCCACTCTTGCTCGGTCCCGACAGGTGGCATAGTACCGAGATTTGACTGTATAAATAAAATTGTACTCAAAATATAGGATAAGCAAAAATAAAAATACGTTCAACCAAATGAAAATATTCATCAAATATCACAATATATAACCAAATCAAAACAGTCAGAAAAGTCAAGAGTGTTTACAGGAGGAGAGACGCAGACAAATCACCCAATAGAGCGGTGACGCAGGGACGACGTCATTTCATAACGGAACCTAGACGTTATCATTACACCGGTTCCCTCGACAAAAACCCATATAGGATTTTCACATAGACTTTTGGATTATTGCAAAAAAATAATCTCTGATCAACAAAAGTTTGAAGACTAAATCCAATCGTCAGAAATAAACAACTAACCGTACTCTATAAACGAACTACACCACGGTCACTTCAACATCACCAAACTCTCCAAACTTTATTTAAAACCGTTTTCCATAATACGGATTCCAGAATAAGAATCTTCATCGACGTGGTTTTTTTTTTTTTGGGGGGGGGGGGGGATTGTGGACCAGTTTATCTGCAAAGACTTTTTTCTATTCTGGCTGATGACGTTTAACATCCCCGACAACGTCTGCATTCCCGTTTAGCAACATGTTAGTGTCATGTTAGTGTCAAGCACTGGACTACAAAGCAAAGCTGGCAGTGCGATAACTCGTGTCCGAGTTTTGGCGTATAAAACGACGTCATCGCCGCTCTATGGTGATTGACTGTAGGTTTCGGAAGCGCTTGATTTGATCTGCAGCGGAGTTTTCTAGGCGCCTAGATCGAACTTTAAACGTCAATATCGCAGTCGATCATGTTCATGTAATCGTGGGCGGTCAAAATCGTAATCGAGATCAATTCTCGATTAATTGTGCAGCCCTACTGGACACCCTAAAGACAAGCAAGTGCTTGTCACTCTTAGCATTCAGAAGTTTATCTAAATTATTTAAATCCACTAGAATATTAAAAGGGTGCGGTCTGGCTAGAACATTAGTATAAGATTAATTGTATAACCACTGTGTGCTGGATTTCTCTTTGATCATCATTTTTCTTTACTGTCACCAGGAGAAATTTTCAGTTCCAGCTGAAAGTACAATACAAGACCAGAAAGAAGCTGTTGGGATGACTGATAATCCTGCCATTGAAGTGGATGGACCCGTATCTAAAGAGGAACCTAAACCAGTAGCCACAGCTTCACAACCCACAGGCTCTACAAACAATTTTGCCAATTTAGCTTCTACAGCATATCTGCTTTTCAAGAACAGAAAAATAGTGACGAATATAATCAAACGCGATGCTGCTGATGGAACTTCAGTGGACGAAGAAGAGGTTAAAGAAGCACATGTGGTTGGTTCTGAGCGGGCTACTCCGGAGGCAGTCAGCCAAAACGCACATGATGCTGAAGATTATGACGAGAGCAGTGGCTATGAAGATGCACCATCAGATTTCTCACCTGGATCTTCAACTCCTGATGGGCCTGTAGATGCAGTTTTGCAAGAAGATGGGGAGCGTGAAATGAAGAATAGCAATGAGGCCAGAAATGTAAAAGAGCCAGATACCTGCATTCTGTCTTAAAGAGCAGAAATGTGGAATCCGTCCAAGACTGATTTTAGTAGGAATTCCTGCCATTTTTAAAAGGCCTAGAGCGCATTTAAAAAAAAAAAAAAACAGTTTTCCATGCTTTCTGAAATCTTTAAGAGAAACTTTATTCATTAATATCCATGTTCACTGTGTATGTGCCTATCATTTTATACTCTCACATGTTGCTGTATAAGGCTGGCTGTTTTTGTTTTTAAATATAAATCAGAACTTGACATATCACTGGGAACCTTTTCCCAGAGCTTTTTGAACCTCATTCTCAAGAATTTGAATAAGGAGTGACTTAGGTGGATTTTATATTACTGAAGTTAAGAGAAAAGTCATAACATAATCCCTGGACACACTCAAACCTAACGTTCATTATCAATGAATTATCATTGATCGTTATCAATTAGATGTGCTAATTTGAAATATCCATATCACAATAATTACTTCTGCTGTTATCATGGTTTTCAATATCACCACCATCTTGTATGAGAGCAGCATTCCTGTCCCCTTTTTTATTGTTCATGGAACTTTTGATTTGGTGAACACAGTCATCATGTAGTCTTCTCCAAAAAGGAAGAATCTGATGCTGCCTTCAAATTTGTCTATTATTTAAGAATCTTAACAGACAGATGTCTTGACACTGCCTTCTTAATTGGACACACTTTATCTCAGGAGTGTAAAGGTACGCTCGGACATATAGCGATTTTATGGCTGCAGGTCGCTGGTCCCTGTACTATAAAGTCACCAGTAAGTGTTCCTACTACTAGTTGGCATAGTAACATCTATCAGTAGGTGACACGACTAGCATTCCACTTTTGACAACAAACCAATTTTGTATATAAAATTCACCAGTGTGTATATCCATTATATCCTATGAGATGAAGGAGAAGCAGTGTGTGCTCTTTGCCTTTCTGGACATTTATCCGCAGTGCAAGCTGGGTCTGCAAAACAATTCGGACTCGTAGCCAGCATGGCGGATCACGTGCGCTCTACTGTCCTCAATCCCACTGCACCAAGTTGCTCCAACTTTATCGCATTGCTGGACACGCCCACATCTAGTCACGACTGGTCGCTTTCGCTCATGTCACTTTGTGTCGCTGTGAGTCTCTGTATTTATGAACGTACCTTTAATGCGGTATCAAAAATGTGAGTGACCTCGAGATACAGCCCCACAGACTGAACCCCGTGCTGAGAAAGTCAGGTGTGAGCGATTGCAGGAAAGCTGACGTTGAAACATGGCAGAATAAAAAATTTAAAATCGTAAAGGATGAAAATAACTCGGAGATGATCCTCTATCTCGGCTATCTTTCACTAGCTAGCACCAAGAAAAGAAAAACTGTGTGCCATGCCAAAACAGTTTATCAAACTACTCGGATTAAAAAGTAGCGGCACTGAACATAATAGAATTGCTTGATTTGACCTCATTCATCTTTTCTAAGCAGTTTATCCTGATCAGGGTCGTGCTGGATCCAGAACCTTTTCCAGGAACACTGGGCACGAGATGAGAATACATCCTAGATGTAAATGTGTATCAACTTGTCAAAAGTTTTTTGCATTCCTGAGATTATTCTGTACATGAAAACACATTGTGTGGCATATAATGAGTAACGAGTCGTACATTTATTCTGAAAGACTAATGAGTAGTCTGTCAGGGGTTTCACGATCACCAACTGGAGGGGCTGTAGCTAGATACTACTGAAAATATCTACCTGCAGATTCCTCCTGAAAGGAGAGCAGGTGTAAGTGACTACAGTAGATTTTGAATACACAATAATAATATTGTGTTGAATATCACAATATCACATAGCTTTCCTGCCTTGATACTGAGCTTCGTGACTGACTTTTTGTAAGCGTTTTGTATTTTCTCAGGGTGGATACAGACACAGATGTCCAGAAAACTGTTCTCAATGTAGCCCCGCACGATCCATTCCCTGATATGTCATTAGCTTACATCAGTTTATCTCTCAGTGGCAGCGTGTGTGTGTGTGTGGAATCTGAATCAAACACTATCTAAAACCATCATTATTTTACAGATTATATTGTCTATTTGTTTCATATTTTGTAAAATTGTTATTTTTGTAAGTCTGACACAAGAAGGGATTTCGTGAAGCTAACTGATTTCGGTTAGCTTCACGACACGTAGCCTGTTATTTCCTGCTTCATGTCAGCGCTCGTAAATGAAGAAACATGCATGCACAGTTAAAAAGTTATATAGTTCGAGAGATATATATAATATATATAATATTTGATATCTTTCCTGTGTCAGAATCAGGAAGAAGCTGTTACTGTATTTCTACAGGGAAGAGCTGTTTGTAGCTGCTTTTTGTAAATACAAAGGCCTGCATCTTCTAAAAGTAGTCAAAAAACTGGTGTGTCGAATTTGTGGCCATGCCGAGGTCTTAATACGTCATATGAATTGTTAGATTTTCATTTATTACTTTGGTACGTTTATTTATTATTTTGTTTTGTTGGCGCATTTTATAAAACTGCTTAAGGGATAAACGTTTATAGTCTTTCAGAACAGAAGGAGGATCTTACATACTTTAACTTCGAGTGCGTTTAAAGATGGGGTGTTTGCTTTAAGAGCTCCAACCAGGATGTTTCCAACCAGGATGGCACTAGAATCCTGTTCAGACGGAAGTGTAGTCGAACCTTCAGTGCTTGGATTCAAACTCACAGCTTTATGGACATTAACACAAAGCCACAACCACCGAACTCCCACAGCATGGTCAGAGCCATGTACAGAATTCAACTGAGCTCATAAGCATATTTGTCATTAGCCTTCCAATAATCATCGTTCACTGTTGTTAAACGAGTTATTATTGTTATATATTTTAATAATAATTTGTATTATGTATCCTGTGCCTGCTGTCTTTACTTGCATGTATTGTTCTATGCTGGTCATTATTAATCAAGATGTGTTGATTGATATATTATTCAATCACAATAACTTGCTTATCCTTTTATCATGATATATGATAACACCACCATTTGAAATAAAAAAATACTACAAACAGCATGCAACCTTTCCTTATTGGTCAGCATTTTTAAGCATAAATAAACCTGTTTACATGCAACCGCTCATAAACTTCTCAGCTTAAATCCAAACAGGATAGTTATGTGCAATCTAATGCTTGCTGGAAAGATACACAGGTTGCTTGTCAGATCTAGGGTTTGGTACACGCTGGACATATTCATTAATTCATTCACTCACATTCATACACACTCACACAGACACTCTTCAGAATAAAGGTTCCAGGTAGAACTGGAAAGGGTTTTCAGACTGATGCAACAGGAGAACCCTTTTAAGTCGCACACACAAAAAAAACTTAAGTTCTTAGAGAACCATATATTTACTATCTATTTTGGGTAAACCCGGAAATGGTCCTTGACTGCAGTGCTACAAGAAACCATGTCAGCATTCGTTCTCTTAATAAATGAATTAGTGCTTTAAGAAACCAAAGTGATGCCAGGAGAACCTTTTCCAGTCCCTCAAAGAACCTTATAGAGTTCACTATAACCTGATACAGTGAAGAACCAATACACTGCTATGAAGAGCCGATAATGAGCCATAAAGAATAATGAATAAACGAGTTTAATCTCCAATGAAGCTTAACTCGGGTACCCTGTACAATGAAAAATGGTTCTTGACAAGATGGTAGTTCTTTGCAGAACCTATGGTGCTCTTAAGACCCATTAAAGAAGCTTTATTTTTTAAGAGTGTGGGGGAAATTCACAGTTATGATCACTCCCTCACTCACGTTCAGAGAACTATCTGGGTCGCAGTGGATCCTATTCCTATTCTCAATGCGTGTGAAGCTACAGCTACGATATTAATTTTAAAAGTTGTAAAAAAAAAAAGATATTTGGCAAACTCGCATGATAAGCATAACGATGGCTCACTGGCTTCTCAGATTAGTTGAGAACTAGATATATTGCCTGTCAGGGCCTGTTTTGGAAATCTACAAACAAAAATGTTCATAACTGTTAAACAAAACAGCTGAATAATCAAACGCCAGCACGCTCCTGATCGTGATTGGACAAATTACTGGGAATCAGGCCTTTTTTTGGGCTGGAGAATATTTAATGAACAGTTTGTTTTTACAGTGTGATGTAGTCCAGGACAAACTTTTGCTGGAGAATCTAAGAAACGTTCCCTTTAAAATTAAGTATTGTTTACTTTGTGTGTGTGTGTGTGTGGGGGGGGGGGTGTTTGCTCTGGGTGTAAACATGTGATCTATTTCCTGTGTATCTGTCAGAGTCCTTGAGCTGACTTCACACCGCTTAGCAATGTGTGTGTGTGTGTGTGTGTGTGTGTGTGTGTGTGTGTGCTTTTACAGCTGAATCACTCAGATGAGTGAGTAATGTGTTTGTTGAGCTCAAACAGTTTTTCCCCTTCCTCAAGCTAGAGCAGTCACATAGTTTTAAATAGCAACGAATCCATATTCTCAATGGGAGTGAAAAGATTGTTAATAAATAGTGTAAATGTTCAAATTGTTTCGCTTATCACTAGCTTCTAGTCTGTTTACTGTTAGCAGACACAGCCAGATGTTTTAAATCATGAGAATTATATATAATAAGAACAGCTGTAATACT
This sequence comes from Noturus placidus, assembly GCA_022414735.1. Lineage (NCBI taxonomy): Eukaryota > Metazoa > Chordata > Actinopteri > Siluriformes > Ictaluridae > Noturus > Noturus placidus. The sequence goes on from JAFFST010005404.1 coordinate 25,685, forward strand.
GCATTAGGATCAATAAAGGAATGCTGTGAATAAAATCAGAATCAGTTTCTATTGATCCAACATGAGGTGCAATGGACACCCTCAAAACGTCTTATACAATAGTAGTATAAAAATGTATTTCAATTCAATTCTAGTTTTCAGTAGGGAAACCGGAATTCTTAACAGTTTCTGTGTTGATTGGGAAGTATTCCAAATCACAGCTTCGAAACTTTTTCCTGTACGCTTCAGGGAGCAATTCATATGCACAGAGCACCGCAGACTTAACACTGACTCCATTTACATGGACAGCAGTTATATAATTATTGACCTTACTCTGATTAAGATAATAATGTGATTAAGGTGTTTACATGAGTCGCTTTTAGAATACTCCTGTCATTTACCCGTTTTACATGTTATAGATCATAATTAGATTAACAGCCCGCGTCATTACGTCACCGCACCACGCCGTCTGACGTCCCTCCAGAATTTCACACATCAACATACAGTTCGTCTTCGTTATGGTACCGTATACAGTTTTTGGTGTTTTTATTTTTTTACGAACGCTTTAAGTACAGTTAATTATTTGTCATGCTGTATGTACTAATAGACGACTGCTTGAAGCCGTGGGCTTCGTCCCAAACCGCACAGTAGCCGAAATACATGTATAATTCCCCCACTACAGGCCTATAGTAGGAAAGTATGCGGTTTGGAACGCGGCAATGCCGTGTGTGATCGTGTCCTGTCGCAAAATGCAGTGAAAACTCTCACACGACGTTCATAATGTGATGAAGGTGTTTACATGTCTGTAATACACGTCCATAATACGACTAAAACAGGAGTACTCCACCTGTCTTAATTACATTATAGCTTAATTAGATTATGACCTTAATTAGATTAAGGTCAGTAAAAATTGCTGTTTACGTGCTAGTTTCTTAATCAGAGTATGATCTTAATCGGGTTAAGAGTGGATTATTGTTGTCCATGTAAACGCAGCTACTGTCATAATCTAAAAAAACTCACAACTGGCAACACCAATGAGCTTTTCCAGCAATATTGCTCTGCACCAAAAGAGCTCACATATCCCTTGGCCAATTCAATTTTGTAGCAAACACTCAAACGCAATAAAGTATGCATCTACTTCACCTTCACTAAGGGAGGGACCAATTTTCCATACCTACCCACATCAAAATTTGTCTCTAGCAGTGCAAAAAACACTGGAGGAGGGAGGATGAGACCTAGACAATGGAACTGGCCTACTATGAAGTGTATGAAGCTTTCGAAGCTTAACATCTTGAGCCGCCTCACTTTCCAGAGCTCTCAACTTTAACAGCAGAGTTTCATGCTCCTGCTTCTGGAGTTCGAGATCTAATAAGTTTAAATGAAGCACAATCAAAAGGATCAGAACTCGAATCACCTCCTTTACTAGGAACAGAAATGGGTTCTTCTGACGCAGTTTCCCCACCCATGTTAGAATCTTCTGGAAGCATACCTGCTTGGACAAGCTCTCGGTACAACTCATCTTTGATGCATTGTTTCTTGAACATTTCTCAAACTTTGGCCATTTCTTCTCTGTTTCTATGCTGGCTCACTTTTGACTGGTAAGCAGGTACAGCTTTGGGCAATCAGCTACATGCCAGACGGATCGAGTAGGAGGAGAAATACAGAAAACCCCCCCACACAAAAACACCATTAAAGAAAACAAGTAATAATCTGGAAAGACCTTTGTAATATTACAGTCTAAAACTGGATTTAAAGAGAAGAAAATCAGTAACCGAATCATATGAAAACGAATCATATGAAAATGAATCACATGTAAGTGAATCATATGTAAATTAATCATATTAAAATGAATCACATGTAAATGAATCATATGTAAATTAATCATATGAAAATGAATAACGTAAATGAATCACATGTAAATGAATCATATGAAAATTAATCACATGTAAATGAATCATATGTAAATTAATCACATGAAAATGAATAACATGTAAATGAATCACAAGTAAATGAATCATATGAAAATTTATCACATGTAAATGAATCACATGTAAATGAATCACGTAATTTAATCACATGTAAATGAATCACATGTAATTGAATCACATGAAAATTAATCACATTTAATTGAATCACATGTAAATGAAGCATATGTAAATGAATCACATGAAAATGAATCACATGTAAATGAATAACATGTACTTGAATCACATGTAAATGAATCATATGAAAATGAATCACATGTAAATGAATCACATGTAATTGAATCACATGTAAATTAATTTTTGAATGTTCTTTGATTTTTCCAGCGTTGAGTGTTAATCATTTTGGCACATATAATATTATATATTTTTGCGAGACAATACTACAATAAAAAAGAAGTTTTAGTGATAATAAATTTTCTATTAAAACAAATATAATTACTTTTTCCTATTGTTTCAGTGGAAAATTAGAATTATTGTGTATAATGTTTATTACATACAATAATATGTGCTCATTTTTTTATTTTTATAAACGATATCAATAATTCTGGAGGGTACTGTATAGTATATAGTACTGTTGTGTATATTGCAGTAGACACTAACAGCCTTTTTAATGAAGTCAGTGTAATGAGACTCCCTCAGCTGAGCAAGCTTTGCAAAGTTTAATTCTGATATGATTATTCCATGGACTGTGCATGTTATGTGGACCCAGAGGGACCCAGAGGGACCCATCAGTGCGGAATGACCGAGCGGAAATAGTTTTGATTAAAAATTTGGACAGGTCCATTGACAACATGGTCCTTTAGGACACCGTCTCCACATTTGGAACGATCCTGTCAAGCAAGGTATGGAATCTGAGCTGTTTGGATCTGAATAGCATCTGTGTAGCATGACTAGCATGTTTTAATGCTGAAATCCTGAACATAAATTGTGTGTGTGTGTGTGTGTGTGTGTGTGTGTGTGTGTGTGTGTGTGTGTGTGTTAATAGATGTATCCTGAAGGTGATGTATGATGAGAGCAGGCTTAGGTTCTATTTCTAATATGAGGGTATTTCAGTCAACGTCAGGTTGTAATTTTGGTGACTGTAAAATTCAAATCTTAATAAAAGAACAACATTCCATCCATCCATCCATTTTCTATAGCGCTTATCTCACAGGGTCATGGGGAACCTGGAGCCTATCCCAGGGAGCATGGTGCACAAGACAGGGTACATTCTGGACAGGGTGCCAATCCTTCTTAGGGCACAATCACATACACATTCACACACTACGGACCTTTTAGACATGCCAATCAGCCTACTATGCATGTAGGACTGGGGGAGGAAACCAGAGTACCCAGAGGAAATAATATAATTTATGACAGAAAGACATTTGATACAATGACTTACCAACAAATTGATTTATGACGTAATAATGTAGAATGCAGTGTTAAAGACTTTAAAGCAATATTTTGATTACAGACTCCAACAGCAGTGCTTTGAGACAGCACAAATATAAATATAAAGTTCCATCCGAAAGTATTGGAACAAGAGCTTTCAGCTTTCATTTCCTGATATTTAAATCTAGATGTGTTAAACAACTTAGAACGGGCACAGCACCTAATTTTTAGGTGAGCAAAAGTATAGGAACAGACGGTCTGAAAGTAAATAACACATAATATTTGGTTGCATATCCGTTGGTTGCATCAAACCTGCACCCCACTGACATCACCTGTTTCATTCATCTTTTGTATTACTTTTCCAGGCTTGTAAATTAACTTCTTTCAGTTGTTATATGTTTTGGGAGGTTCCTCCCTTCATTCTTCCAAAATAGAGGTGTGTCACACCCTTTCAGCCTTTCCCCAAATCACACCCTCCCACTGCAGACTTTCACTAAAACATGCTGCCACCTGTTACAATGTTAAGCACAAATAATATCAAAACATATTTCTATTATATATATTAATTAATTAATGGATGGATGGACTGGTAAGTAAAAGAAAATGTTCAGTAATCCTTTAACTGAGGTCACGAGGAAAGGGGAACTTGAATTACAGGTGTGCAAGTGTCCCTAATTCCAGTAACAGTTCCTTAGTTTCCCCCAACGTATATTTATTGTATTAGGAAATAATAGCCTCTGTACCAGACAGCAGACGGGGACTATGCTATTTTGCAAAATGGCTCAGACCGAAAACTCATGAAATTTATGCCTGGATAAAAACATAAAGCACTATATAAATAAAAATATGAAGAACTACATAAATAAAATTGAATTAAACCTTTTTTTCTGACCTTAGGTGTGCAGGTTTGTCTTTCAGTTCCATGACAATCACATGCAGTAATTTATGAAACACTTTCATTTGTAGCACATGTAGATTTAGCACAGTTGACCAGTTTAGCACAGGTCAAACCAGAAGGAACTGTTAACACTAGGTGGAGCCACAGCACAGGAGATGTTCCGCACACACTTCACACCGCTGATCCATTACTGTTTTCAGGCTTTAACAAAAGCCTTAGGGGTTTAATGACCTTAATTCTGCAGTTGAAATGTGATGTCATAATGAACGGTAAGACAGGGTTGGGTTTTTTTTTTTTTTCTTAAAACTAACATGGAATAGCAATATGTGTACATACAGTGCCTTGCGAAAGTATTCGGCCCCCTTGAACTGTTCGACCTTTTGCCACATTTCAAGCTTCAAACATAAAGATATAAAACTGTAATTTTTTATGAAGAATCAATAACAGGTGGGACACAATCATGAAGTGGAATGAAATTTATTGGATATTTCAAACTTTTTCAACAAATAAAAAACTGAAAAATTGGGCGAGCAAAATTATTCAGCCCCTTTACTTTCAGTGCAGCAAACTCTCTCCGGAAGTTCAGTGAGGATCTCTGAATGATCCAATGTTGACCTAAATGTCTAATGTTGATAAATAGAATCCGCCTGTGTGTAATCAAGTCTCCATATAAATGCACCTGCTCTGTGATAGTCTCAGAGGTCCGTTTAAAGCACAGAGAGCATCATGAAGAACAAGGAACACACCAGGCAGGTCCGAGATACTGTTGTGAAGACGTTTAAAGACGGATTTGGATACAGAAAGATTACCCAAGCTTTAAACATCCCAAGGAGCACTGTGCAAGCGATAATATTGAAATGGAAGGAGTATCAGACCACTGCAAATCTACCAAGACCCGACCGTCCCTCTAAACTTTCAGCTAATACAAGGAGAAGACTGATCAGAGCCAAAAGGCCCATGATCACTCTGGATGACCTGCAGTGATCTACAGCTGAGGTGGGAGACTCTGTCCATAGGACAACAATCAGTCGTATACTGCACAAATCTGGCCTTTAAGAGTGGCAAGAAGAAAGCCATTTCTCAAAGATATCTATAAAAAGTGTCGAGACACACCAAACATGTGATAGAATGTGCTCTGGTCAGATGAAACCAAAATCAAACTTTTTGGCAACAATGCAAAACGTTTATGTTTGGCGTAAAAGCAACACAGCTCATCACCTTGAACACACCATCCCCACTGTCAAACATGGTGGTGGCAGCATCATGGTTTGGGCCTGCTTTTCTTCAGCAGGGACAGGAAAGATG
>JAFFST010005449.1:1209-8709 GCA_022414735.1 Noturus placidus
ATCACGTGGCAGTGCTTCATAACTCCAGGATCGCGTTCTTTACTGAGACGTTTCCTTGTTAAATCGGGTTTCGGTCACTGATGAGTGTTTACACTGTTGTTGATGGAACCTCAGGAGCTCTTCTCCTCGATACACACGGTCACATCTCCTACAGCGGACTGTGAATATCTGTAGTGTTTCTCTGCTCGGTTTCTCTCGGCAGATCTTTATCTCTGTGTGTGATGTGTGTGTGTGATGTGTGTGTGGTGAGACAGGCAGCGAGCACAGGAGATGTGGGAGTGGATTTATCAGCTGGAGTCAGAGAAGTTTGACTTAATGGATCAGATGAAGATGCAGAAGTACGAGGTCAGCTGATCTCTGATGTCTATATGTGGGTATGGCTGGGGAAAATACAGTGGGTATAAAAAGTTTACACACCCCTGTACAAATGGCAGGTTTTTGTGAAGTAAAAGAATGACTCTAAGATAAATCAGATCAGAACCTTTTCCACCTTTAATGTGAAATTTTAAAGTAGACAAATAAACTGGAAAAAAAATCTGAAACTTTTTAGGTGAAAAAAAGAAAGAAAAATCTTACAATAACCAGAGTGCATAAGTTTGTACACCCTTAAACTAATACTGTGTTGAAGCGCCTTTTGATTTTATTACATTCAAAGCATTGATCTTGTGGTGAAGCAGTTCCTCTGGTGATCTGGACGTGTGCTTCGCGTCGTTGTCGAGCTGAAAAGTGAAATTCTTTTCCATCTTCAGTTTACTAGCAGACACCTGAATGATTTGCGAAAATCAGCTGATATTTGTAGAAATTCATGATTCCATCCACCTTGATAAAAAAACCTCAGTTCTGGATGAAGACAAGCGTGATTCTGCCACCACCACTTCACCACCACTTCTTCACCACCACCTCTTCACCACCACCTCTTCACCGCCACCACCACTTTACCACCACTTCTTCACCACCACCACTTCACCACCACCACCATGCTTCATCACCGCCACTTCTTCACCACCACCTCTTCACCACCACCTCTTCACCGCCACCACCACTTTACCACCACTTCTTCACCAGCACCACTTCACCACCACCACCATGCTTCATCACCACCACTTCTTCACCACCACCGCTTCACCACCACCACTTCTTCACCACCACGCTTCACCACCACCACTTCTTCACAACCACCACACTTCACCACCACCACTTCTTCACCACCACGCTTCACCACCACCACCTCTTCACCACCACCTCTTCACCACCACCTCTTCACCACCACTTCTTCACCACCACTTCTTCACCGCCACCACCACCACATCTTCACCACCACTTCACCACCACTTCTTCACCACCACTTCACCACCACGCTTCACCACCACTACTTCACCACCACCACTTCACCACCACACTTCTTCACCGCCACTTCTTCACCACCACGCTTCACCACCACCACTTCTTCACCACCCCGCTTCGCCACCACTGCGCTTTGCCACCACCACTTCACTGCCACACTTTATCACCATGCTTCACCACTGCCACTTCTTCACCATCACTTCTTCACCACCACACTTCACCACCACCACTTCTTCAGCACCACACTTCAACACCCCGCTATGCCACCACTGTGCTTTTCCACCACTCCACTTAACCACTGCCGTGCTTTGCCACCCCTCTTCGCCTCCACCGTGCTTCACCACCACCACTCTTCGTCATTGCGCTTCGCCTCCACCGAGCTTCACCACTGCCGCGCTTCACCACCACTGCCTTTGCGGTACCCTGGGAAATGAGTTCTTTTAGTGATGTGCTTTTTCCTCCAATCATACCTTTAGGTATTATGGAATTATTATACGTTTTGGAACTGGTCTCATCAGACCATGACACATTTTGCCACATGGATTATTATTCATGCTTATTGTCGTGTAATGGTAAAGGACATAATATACTTTGTGTGAGTGACAGCAGGGACTCTGGCAAAACTAACTATTACAGCGTAACTAAAATGGAGAACCAGAAGGAAACACGTACGTTTTTTTTCCATTACAAAATCCTTCCATATTAACTGGGGTGTGAAGACTTTTTATATCCACTGTACATGCTGATGTGTGTGTGTGTGTGTGTGTGTGTGTGTGTGTGTTGTGTATGAAAAAGATTTGGATAAATAAACAGCTAACTAAACTAATTTGTTCAAGGCTTTATTTTTACAATCAGAACCTGCAAACCTTCCGCTTATTAAAATTTTATAATTTATTCTTATGCTTCAATACGGTTATATTTTGTGTCGATTTTAAAACTTTTGGTCTGTTCCCAGATTGTGGTCCTGCTCAACAGGATCTCACATGCCCAAAAGTTGTGAGTAAAATGAAGTTCCTCATGTCATGAAGTGTGAATCAGAACATGTGGTTTGTCTGAGGTTTTGTAATCTCTGTCCTTTTCATCTTTTAAATGTGCTGCTGCATAACACTCCTCTAACTTCCTGTTTTACAGCAAAAAGGTCCATGGAAAGGGAAAAGTGGGAGGTCGCTGGAAATAAACTGACTTGTTCATATAAAGCAGAAGTTAAAAAGCGGATGAAGAGAAAACAGAAATTAGACTTGAAAGAATGAAGAAACCTCTTCCTCTTCACTCATTCACAGAACCTGCACTCGTCTTTAATGTCCAGAAGGAATAAAAACATTCTCTAATATGTATGTGTAATCTCCAGTTATTTACTTTGTGATTATAACATGCTAGACACCCATTCATAAAACACACACACACACACACACACACACACACACACACACACACACACACACAGAGACAGAGAGTTTGAGTTGGCACAGTTTTCACTCATTAATCTACACTCGCTCCAACATTATGAATTGTTTTGCGTCATTCGGAGCTGTTTGTCGAAACTTGTTTCTTTCTTGAGAAGTTTAAGCTCCTGATTGCACAAGTTCTCTTGAGACAGAACATGCAACTGCTGCACAGCCTGTCCTGACCTGCACAAGCGTTAAGGTTAGAACCTGGAGGCAGATTTCTTCCTCTCTTAATGAAAACAACAGCATGTTGCTCCTCTGACCTGTCAGTGTGGAGGAGTTCGTTAGCAGGAGAACAGGTTTCTAGATTTTTAACATTTGCTGTCATTTGCTTTTTAGAATCTCATCTAACGATTCTTCAGTTTCTTTAAGCACTAATGACCTCTACTGGTGGAAACAGAAGCACTACAGGTCAGCTCAACAGATATGTAAGGTCATGAGTTCAAACCCCAGCTCCACCAAGCTGCCACTGCTGGGCCCTTAACCCTGTTCATGTAAGTCGCTCTGAATAAGGACATCTGCTAAATGCCATAAATGTAAATGGACAAAAAACAATCAAAGACAGAACAGTAAGTGATCAGATTTATCACTGACTGATCACAGACTAAATCCTGACGTTTCCCTCCATCTTCCAGACTGAGGAATTCTCATCCTGGTCCTAGGATGCTGTGTGTGATGCAGAGTATAAAGATCAGCTGAGGGAACATGGAGGGAATCACAGCTCATACCAGTTCTTGTCTGATGAGGCATCTGTTAAGATATTTTTCTACAAGCAGGAAGTCTTCGCATCCAAACTACAAAAATTCCATAACATTCTTCTTAACGTCTCAACACTGTACCTCCTCATTCACCTTCCTTCTTCCCCGACTGCTGTTGCCAACTTTTACCTCTTCCCTCCTAACCCTATTCCTACACTTCATGATCACTCTTCCCTTCCTCTTTCTTTCACATTGTCTCCTTTCTACAGAAGAGATCCTGCAGATGATCTTATCCTGAAATTCCACTACCTGCTCGCTAAATCCCATTGCTCCAATTTCACAAGACCTCATCATCTTCACCTCTTTACCTCTATCATTAACGACTCCATCACATCTGGTCTTGCACCAGCTTCCTTCAACACAGTAAGGATTATTCCCATCATGAAGACATTTGCTGTAGACATTCGCTTCATGCCTGTAGATCGGCCAAACTGTCCGCATTCCTCCTTCACGTCGACCGTTCAGCAGCCTTCAATATGGTCAACCACAAACCTCTCCTGTCCATCCTCATGAGTCTTGGTGTTATTGTCACAGCATGGTGGTGGTTTGCTGCCTACCTCTGAGGGAGGGTCGTATCAGCTGACCTGGAGGAGATCCACATCTGTTCCATGCAGACTCTTCACTGGTGTCCCACAAGGTTCAGCACTGGGTCTCCTACTGTTCTTCCTTCATACTCACTCTCTCAGTGAGGTCATATCCTGTCCCAGTGGTCACCAACCCTGTTCTGGAGATCTACCTTCCAGAAGACTTTAGTTCTTGATCAGCTGAAACAGGTGTTAGATGTTGGTTGCAAATGAAACCTGCAGGAAGGAAGGTCTCATGGAGGAAGGTAGGCGACTTTTCAGGGAGTAAATGGGGACACCGTGATGTAGGACTTATCTTAATCGAGTTCTCTGTAATTAATGTTTTAATATATTTAATATAAATGACCAAACAATAAACACATACAGTGATCAGTATTTCCACCAAACAGGAGTAATAATCCCGCAAGGATGAAGATGAATTTAAATGACTTCATTATTTCATTTGTGGTCGTTAATTAGAAAAAAAGCATGAATGAAGCTGAACGCCATTATTTCTGTGTTCAGATTGAAGAAGAAGCTTTTATTGATCATGTATACATTACAGCACAGTGAAATTCTTTTCTGCTCACATCCCGGCATGACAGGAAGTTGGGGTCAGAGTGCAGGGTCAGCCATGATACAGCGCCCCCTTGAGCAGAGAGGGTTAAGGGCCTTGCTCAAGGGCCCAACAGTGGCAGCTTCGCAGTGCTGGGGCTTGAACCCCCGACCTTCTGATCAGTAATCCAGAGTCTTAACCACCAAGACACCACCGCCCTGTTTATACTTACCGTGTAACTTCATTATTCTTAGTTTATTAAAGCGGAATTTGGTGTGTTAATGTAAATAATCTCACTGCAAAACTGAATAACAACAAAATTAACAGAAAAAACACAAACACATGACACTTATATACAGCATCGACACACACGGATGTGCTGGAATTACATCATAAAAAGACTGTGTGTGTGTGTGTGTGTGTGTGTGTGTGTGTGTGGAATTTGGGGGGGGTTCACTGTACAGCAAAACATGACAGAATAACAATAAAACATTTAATGTCTAGATGTAGGTATGAACTACACAAATTATTTCAGGTGTGTGTGTGTGTGTCTAAAATTAGCGGACTGGTGCCTTCAGTGCAGCGTCCACTTCCTCCTCGGACAGCAGTGTGTGCCACTGGGCGATGGGGCGTCTCGGGTTGGCGAGCATGTCTGACCACTGCCGCAGTCCGACTCCGCTGGCTCCGTATCCAATCCAGCACTTTCCAATGGCGTCGTTACTGCCCAGCTTATCATAATCATACACCGTGATCACAATCTGCACCTTCTGCAGGGACACGACACACAGGTTTTCATTTCCTGAACTTCTCCACACTGTGTAGCGTTACAACCTGTCACCGAATATAAATCACTCTAAACAAGTCATTATGGCCTCAGAGAGATCTGGAGGATTTTATCATCAATACAATTGCAAAGTTATTTACAAATAAAATACATTGTAAATTGTGTGAAAGCTCTAAATTACCCTCAGGTGTCACATAATTATTAGAATGGAATCGACCTGTGTGTAATTAAAGTGTCACCAGAGTGTTTTAGAGAACCTAAACACAGCTTCATGAAGACCAAAGAGCGATCAAAACATAACGTTCTGGAAAATGATCACTGAGGGATTGGTTATAAAAACTTGGTCGAGGAGACCGTCCACCTCAAGTCAGTGAGCGGGTGAAGAGGGGATTAGTCAAATCACGGGAATGTGTGTAGTAATAATACATTTTCTGATCCTATTTCCATTTATAAACGCTATTATCCATTGTTGTTGAAAAAGCAAAATCAAACCGATCACAGAAATGTTCTGACGTATGAACCTGATCCCCGTGTTGCAGCAGGGACTTTAGATGAGAAAGTTATCTTTTGCTATTGTCAAATCAAACTGTCTGATTTAAACGACACGGTGAAGTGTCCTGGTCCGAGACAATAACGGAAGTGACCGGTCACTTGCTAGTGATCTCACCTGAATCTGAGCGAAGGGAATCTCGAAGCTGAAGCTCTCATTAAAGTACGGGTTCAGCGTGTTCTGTTTAACAGTGGTCTTCTTCTTCTTCAGACGTTTCTGGTTGTGTTGAATGACCACCTTCACAAACGGGTCTGAGAAGGAAATAAAACTCATTACAGACCGTATTTATAATCAGCTGATGGACTGAATCAGGTTCTCCGCCCTGACCTGATAAACCACCGACGTCCATCTTCTTCAGGTTTTTGGCCTCCATCACACACACAGTGAGTTTCCCAGATGTTGGCACATATCTCAGAGAAATACAGATATCACCCAGTTTCTCCTGCTGAGGAACACACACACATACACACACACACACACACACACACACACACACACACACACATACACACACATACACGCGGTTATAAACAGTAAGCTTCCTGTTGATTTACTCTGAGGTTCACTCTGGAGCTTGTCTTTATAAAGACCACTAGACCAAATACTGTTTTTATTTTATCTCCTAACATTAAACTCAGAAACAACACAAACCTTGACTTTAGGAGACAAATAATATGACATTGGTATGAAAAAGTTCAACTGTGAAGCTCCACAAAATGAAGCCTGAGGCTGAAGGGAAATAAATCTGTGTTTTAGTTAATGTTATCTGCCTCAGCAACACTTTACTCACATGATCTGCTTCTCTAATTAACACTGACGGTAACTCTGTGTGTAATTTAAACCCTAATTTAATCATTATCGATATTTCACTGACAGAAACCATCTGTAATCCTTTGTGTTTAAGCTTGACTGTTTAATCTGAGGGTCTGCAGAGAGCACGTATAAATGTTCTACCTGTTCTTTCTCTCCTCCCACCAGGTCTCTCCACTCGTGGATCGGTTGGCCCAGATCCACACTGTTCATAGGAATTTTAATCTCTCCGATCACGTCGTGTTTCCCGAAACGATCAAAATCAAACACCTGCAGCACCAACGTCTGTCCAGCCAAATCATTAAAGGGGGTCTGAGGATGAGAGAAAAGCACAAAGGTGAACGTTTCTTCATAACGTCATTAAAACACATGAACATGAACAACACCTCAATAATGTTTATAATTACTGTGGAGTAAAAAAACAGGAGAAGAAAAACCGAAAGATCTGACGCTGAGACGCACCTTAAAAATAAAGGTCTCATTAAAAACAGGAGAGAGGTTCTTCCTCTGAACTTTGGTCTCAAATTTCTTCTTCTTGTCAGGAAGCATGTAAACTTTAACATAGGGGTCCGAGGTGCCGCCGATATCCATCGCAGGAAGGTCTTGAGCCTGAAGGACTCCAACTATGAGCTGAACAAGAAAATGTTAAATGTGAATGTATAACGCAGCAGAAAAACACTTTCATCATTT
>JAFFST010005468.1:6717-17429 GCA_022414735.1 Noturus placidus
CTGTAAAGCTGCTTTGAGACAATATCTATTGTAAAAAGCACTATACAAATAAAATTGAATTGAATTGAATTGAAGTTGGGTTTTTCTTTTTGTTTTTGTTAATATGTTCCTATGTTCTATGTTTATGGCCGGAGTATTGGCTGATGGTAATGATTTTGTTAATGAACAAGGATGGATTGACCCTAATAGTGACCATTTTTTCAAATTATGTACCTATCAGAGTTAGAGTTGTCTTCTTTTTATATTGTCCTGCATTTCACTAGGACATAAGAGGGCAATGTTGGAAACTCTCTATTCTTTATATCCTCAGATATGTATGAGTATGTTTAGGTTATAGTTTAATTTCTGTCTCATGAACTTTTGTAGACCTGTCTGTTGTGAGTGTGCCAGTAAACATGTCATCATAGGAACTTTCTCTTTTCTGTTAAGCAAACCAAACCATATATGTTCAGAAACCTGTTCTTTCTTGTATTGCCTAAGATGTTTTTCTCAGTGTGGTCAGACTCTTTCCGAGCTCGTATACGCTCTGAGGCAAACCACATCCATGCGGTAGCATAAAGAAGAGAAACACTCTACTCTTAACACAGAAAGGCTAAAAGGCTGATGGAGGGAAGAGGGATATTAGAAGTAGTTATTTGCTTTAGCCCTATACTCAGTAAAGAGTGTCATATTATTGTTCTCCTTTGTAAGTAATTCCAATAAATAACAAGATCGTTCTAAAGGAATGTTCTGTATGTAAAAAAAATTAATTTCATATGCATTGACAATATTCTGATAATTTTGGACCGTCAAAGAATGTGTGTTTATGGTCTCCCACCAGGCCGCAGCCCCTCCAACATTGATCTGATTTGTTTCCAAATTTTAAGGTAATAACGGGAGTTCTGAAAAATCTCATCTTGACGGTCCATTCAAATCCCCCCAAGTGGGGCTGTTTGTTATTTTGTGTCCCTCTTCACAAGATAGTGCCCATGTTTCATCTGGAATGATGGCATTAATCTCCAGTTCCCATATTTCCTTAATGTCTTAGGTGTTTTTATTTTCACTGGTAAAGTTGAAAATATTAGATTTGAAATTCAGGTTAGTAAATTAAAACCAGACAGTATTTTAACTAACCCTATAGATAATAATGTAGCAACATCAGATCAATGTTTAGAATGTTTTACTCCCCTTAGAGAGACAAAACTAGCTTCAATTATCTCTTCAGAAAATTCATCAACTTGTATACTAGATCCTGTACCAACATGAGTCCTTAAACAGATTTATCCTGGAGTAATTAAACCACTTTTAAATATAATCAATTCTCCCCTCAGCACTGGCTATGTACCTAAATAATTTAACCTATCAGTTATTAAACCCCTGATTAAAAAACCTGACCTCGACCCCTCTCTACTGTCCAGCTATAGACCAATATCAAATCTCCCCTTCATCTCCAAGATCTTAGAAAAGTTTGTGCACAGCAGTTATGCTCGTACTTACATAGGAACAACATTCATGAAATGTATCAGTCAGGATTTAGACCTGATAAAGCACAGAGACAGCGTTAAAGTAGTAAATTACCTTCTACTGACCTCTGATCAGGATACAATACAATAGATCATACTATTCTCTTTGATAGATTAGAAAATGTTGTTGACATTAAGGGAACAGTCCTCTTCTGGCTCAGGTCTTATCTGACCGAGCGTTATCAGTTCGTAGATGTAAATGGAGATTTCTCCACGCATACCGAGGTTAAATTTGGTGTTCCACAAGGTTCTGTTTTAGGCTCACTACTTTTTACCTTTTTACAATCACTTTTTCACACAGGGCCATGATGGTTTGGATTTTTTTTCACCTTTAATAATAAACACCTTCATTTACAAATTCCATTTTGTGTTTACTTGTGTTGTCCTTGACTATTGTTTAAATTGGTTTGATGTTCCGAAACACTTAAGTGTGACAAACATGCAAAGGAACAGGAAATGAGGAAGGGGGCAAACACTTTTTCACACCACTGTATATGCTACCTCTGGGTCAAATTATTCGTAAACATGGAATTAGTTTCCACTGTTATGCTGATGATACACAGCCGTAGGTTTCAGCGAAACATGAGGACAGACAGCAGCTTAATAAAGTTGAGAATTGTGTAAAGGACATTAGACGGTGGATGTTAACTAACTTCCTTTTACTCAATTGTGATAAGACAGAAATACTTGTATTAGGATTACGTGTCGCTAGGAATAAGCTTTCTGATCACATGGTTACTCTGGATGGACTTTCTGTTTCATCATGTGCAGCAGTAAAAGACCTTGGAGTGATTATTGACTCCAGTCTATCATTTGATGCTCATGTATATAATAGTACTAGGATAGGCTTCTTTCATCTCAGAAATATTTCTAAGATAAGAAATATAATGTCACTACATGATGCAGAAATATTAGTTCATGCTTTCGTCACCTCTAGACTAGATTACTGTAATGCCGTACTGTCTGAATGTTCCAGTAGAAACATAAACAAACTCCAGTTAGTCCAGAATGCAGCTGCTAGAGTCCTAACTAGAACCAGAAGATACGACCACATCACCCCGATCTTATCCACACTGCATTGGCTCCCAGTGAAATCTCACATTGATTATAAAATACTATTACTGACCTATAAAGCACTAAACGATCTCGCACTACAGTATTTAAGCAACCTTTTGGTCTTCTATGATCCACCACGCCTACTTAGATCAAAAGATGCAGGCATTCTGATGGTACCTCGAATAGTGAAGTCTAAAGCAGGGGGAAGAGCTTTCACTAATAGAGCTCCACAGTTATGGAACAGTCTTCCAATTAGTGTTCGGGACTCAGACACAGTCTCAGTGTTTAAATCTAGGATTAAAACTTTTTTTCACTCTAGACAACCCTGACTAGGCTTTCCATTACGCTAATTCCCAGTCCCAATAATCTTTTCTCTCCTTCTGTCGAGCTACACGTTATCTTATGGAGATACTAGAGATCCTGGTCCTTTCTGCTTTCCGTACCTGCCTGAATAATCTCACCTGGATACTGCAGGCTTATTCCTAAGAACTGCATCACACCAGTTCTGAACTCCCATGTCCATCCGAGATATGAGCTGCTTGTAAGACCAGACCTTATTCTTTTACGCTCAATTTAGACCTGAGGGGATCATACCACAAGCAAGCTGTGCTAAGACCACTAAATAAAAAAAAATGCATACAGTTGTCTGTAGTGCTGAAGTTCTATAAAATGTAAAATTCCACATTTTAAGATTGACAGATTTAGACTGACCGAGAACTCAATCACAGTGTGATTGTAAAAAAAAAAAAACATAATACAGGATCAGTGGAGTTTATTTTATTTATTTTTTATTAAAGCCGGTAAAATGAAGTCATGCTGAAGCTTGAGGTGAAAATGACTTTCCACACAATGAGGGAAATGACAAGGAGACGATATATTCATTATTGTAACAATGCCTTCTCTCTCTCACACACTCTCTCTTTACAGTAACTGATTTTGTTCTACATTTTTTACATCCAGTGAAAAAACAAGTCCAGCAAAAATAACAAAACAAAATTTGATTATTAATATGAAACATTTAAATGCATCACAAATGCACAGGGCTGATGTGCACAACGGCATACACACTCAAATACACTCTCTCTAATGTACACAGTGTCTGAAATGTAAAAAAATAAAAAGTAAAGGACGTGTAAATACTGAACATTCACTGTACAGATTAGTGTGAACGTCGCTCATGCAGCGAGACGCCATCTTTCACGTACGCTCTCTCATTCACACAGCATTTATTACAGGCTTTTACATTTTAAAGTAGAAAATAAAATGCAATTGGAGGAGCAGCTTTAGCGAACCTTGACATTAACAAAAATTAATCTCACAGACAGAAACTCAGCCGTATTTACACATTTTTACATCAGAGTCCAAGATCAAACAAGAAATGGAGGAGTGTTAAAGAGGCAACAGCTCCATCCATCTGAAGATCACCAGGTAACGATGGGCAAAATGTTTCAGTGCATGAGATTGGGCAGAGCCTCATCACAGTTCCTCATAATGACTGAATTTAAAACAGATTTTAAACAACGAGTGTGAGAACTTCTCTCTCACACACACACACACACACACACACACACACACATTAAAAACAATAAAACAGACAACACATGATATCAGTTATATTAAATAGCTTTAAAATAAATATGGTCACATTATGAAAAAATGTCCTCTCTGTGACAGTCAACTATAACACATGCAGGTCCATCATGATGACGATCACAAGACTCTGCAAGCTGCAGCGTGACTCAGCCCTTTCCCACATTACGACTTTAATTTTACAGCCAATCACTGGGATTTTCTTTAAATTATGCGCTTGATTGAATCACTGGAGGCGGTGCTGAGAGAATCAATACCCAACCCACACACAAACAACCCCACCCACCCACAACCCCACACACACCACCCACACACACCACCCACACACACAAACACCACCCACACTAAAAAGTCAGTGAAAAGATGAAGCAAGACAGAAATTCAACTATGAATCTACCAATCAAACGGGATTGCTCCGTGTGTGTGTGTGTGTGTGTTTCCGCCCTGTAGTCTCTTGATGATGCAGTTCCAGCTGAAGTGAGGTCTTGATTCCGTTCCAAAAGCTGAGGTTCTTCCACTCCTTCACGAACACACAGTGTGTGTGTGCACGTGTTAGACGAGCTGATAGCCTGAGCCGGATGACTGGTCATACTCAATAGTGTACTGGGTGGTCCAGTCGACATGTGTCGGCCTCAGCAGCCCACAACAACGGAGCTCGAAGAAATCAATCAGGTTCCTCACACAGCCATGACTGGAATAAACGATCACGACACACACAGCATGTTACTGAAGGAGGAGGGGAAGAGCCAGAGCTAGTTTTAGCATAACAGCTATGCTCAGCTGGTTGTAAAGTGAGCATGTGCAGCGGGCATGCGTGTGCATGGTTTGGGGTATGTGTGCGGTAAGCGGCATGTGTGTGCAGCGTGCGTTACTTACTTGAAAGGACTCTCGATGGACGTCGCTGTGACTTTAAAGTGTTTGTAGCGTCTTGCATTCATCCGCTCATTAGTGGTGATCCCAAGACCAGCAATCTAAACACACACACACACACACAATATGCCTACAGGCTCCTGCTCATCCTAAGTCGTCACATACAGTTTTGGTGAATGCACCACTTTACCCGCTCTCCCCCTCCCGCATTACCCCCTCATGCTTTACCCTCCTCTCCCCCCGCATCCCCTCCCTCTATGCCTCCTCCTCCCACTCACCCCCCTTCCTCTGTCCCCTCCTCCTGCTCAGACCCCTAACCCCACCTCCCACTTTACCCCCTCCAACATTACGTCCTTACCCGCTTCCCGCTTTACCCACTCCTGCTTTGCCCCCTCCTGCTCACCCCCCCTCCCGCTTTACCTGCTCACACCCTCATCCACCTCCCGCTTCACGTCTATACTGGTCAATCACTGTGAGGTTTCTCAAAGGTAATTCCGGCCTTCCCACCAGTAAGTAGATCTTATAGAATCTCTCTCTCAATCTCTCACACACAGAAAATGGTGAGTATTCTGACCTGGTAAAGCTGACACATGATGAGCACTGACACCCACATGAAGTGGAACACACTGTTGAGGAACATCCAGAACATCCAAGGAGAGCAGGATGAGATCTGAGTGATAAATACCCACAATCCATCTGTGCTATAGCTGCTGGAGCAGTGCAGCCTCCAGTCTGAGGAACATCAACAATCAGCATGAGACATCAGCTATCCATCCAGCCATCATCAGCTAATCAGATTTAAGTGTGTGTGTGTGTGTGTGTGTGTGCGCGCGCGTTTGACTCACAGCAGATGCAGCCGTATATCATCCAGCAGATCATACACAGCAGGAAGAACAGGTAACCCATGAAGTAGCGGTGATTTCCACTTCCTGTATAATGGGAGACAACCACAATAAAGCAGTTAGTTCAAAGGTCAAAGATTCACCAGTTACGCTTATTCTTCTGGAAGTAGGGTCAAAGATTTACTTTTAAAGGGGTCAGATCATGATTTTTAAGGTTTTTAAATGTTATTGTTGTTTATTGGGTGTAATAATAATAATAATAATAATATTTATTTTATAAATAGATTAAGTTAATGTGCTTTAATGTAAAAAAAAACACATTATTTGTCACATATTGTACATTATTGCAGTACCTCTATTCCCAGGCTGCCTGAAACGCTCGGATTTCACCAACGCCCCTCCTTCCAAAAGTGCCCAGAGTTCTCTGCTTGGCTAGCTGACCCGTTGCAGTGTGATTGCCCAAAAGCCTTCCATGTGTCTAAAAAGTAACGCCTGTTAGCGTTAGCCTTAGCCTCCAAGGTAATTCTAAGTTCCTAACATGTCGTTGGTTTTACCCTATCAGTTCGAGCCCAACTCAGAAAATGCAGATGATCAAGCGGTGATCAAGTTTGCAAACAGAACTTAAGCAGAACGTTTCACAGCGGTACGTTTTTATTTTGTAACTCTTACCTTTGAGGTACGATGTGGATTCAGACCCCGCCAGCAGTACTAACTGCACTGTACACAGCTGCAGTACATGGGTATTCAAGCACTATATCTTTGGAAAGCTAGGATTCTTGTGATTTGATTGATATATACAGATTCAAGATACAATCACCAGCTACAATCACCGTCTGTCAGACCACCAACATACAAACCCTTAAAATAATAAATAAATAAATAAATAAAAACATTGACGCAACATAGCAAACATAGCTTTAGCTAGCATGTTAACAGAGGTCTCTAACTGAGCCACATCACAAAACTCCACATTTGAACAGTCAAAAGCAGAGTACTTATAAAATAATCAAAACACATTTACAGGTTCCGATTCACAAGCACAAGATTGTCTGAGTAAAGTGGGACTCGCTCCAGTTTTCAGGAGTAGACTTTGTGTATAGTCTGCATTGTACTCGCCTAGGTTCAGGAAGCTAGTGCACAAGCAAATGCTTGGGTTGTACTCCAGGAACTGTGTTATAAATAAAGAGTAACCACTCATTCCTAATTTTGCTGTTGTCTGAAGGATAAACAAAGGGGTTATTGCCTTCACACTGAAACACAAAGAGTCTCTACGACATGGCGCCTGAATTCACTTAAGCCCCGCCTTCTTTGGGGCGGGATTATGCTGATTGTGCACGCTGTAACTGGAACTTGGAACTAGGACTTGGAACGAGGCGTTATGGGCAGATCTGGAGCAGTGCTCTCTGTTAGATAAAATAGATCTCTTTCGGGGAAAATATGAGTTTGGGGAAAATATGTAAATTACACTCCCAAACAGAAGGAAAACATTAAAAATCATGATATGACACCTTTAAAAATAAATTATCCTTCTAGAAACGTATGGTCATGATGACAGGGGGTAAAGGTCACTGTGTAACTTACCCACGCAGTTTCCCACCCAGGGGCAATGGTGATCAAACTTGGCGATGCAGCGGTTACACACAGCACAGTGTTTGGACCTGATGGGCTTCCGTATCTACACACAGCATCACACGTGTTAATGACAGGAAGTGAGGTGCGTATTTAAACACGGGTGTAGCTGCTGTGTGACGGTACTCACTAAACATGTGCTGCAGAATATACTGAGATCCAAGCTGCCTGACTCGGCCAGCTCCACTATAGTCTACACACACACACACACACAATGAGGTTTTCTCTTGAGTAAACAGACAACAATACAGAGAGACAGAGAGAGAGAGAAAGCAAGAGAGAGAGACACACCTTCTTCTTCTGCTCCTCTGTGGCTTTAATAATGCCTGGATCAGATTTCCAGGATTTGCCAAAATTGTAGAAGAGTGCGAGACTGTTGAGCAGGAAGGGCAGATGGATGGAGATGAAAGGAAGATGTGGGACTGATGACATTAAGGAACATGACATCAAGATGCTTAAATTACAAGCAATTCCAAGACATGCTTCTCTTCATGGAGGAACTCCACAGAGATGACATAACTACAATGTAAAAATGTCACCTGATTTTATAACAGCCTGTGAAACCTGCAGAACCTTAACATGCAGAAATCACTGAGCACTTTAAGAGAACTGCATTATTAAAGACTGAAGGATATCATTCCAGAACCAGTAGAACCAAGTGATGTACATCCAGAACTTTGTGGCCAAATAAATGCCCAGAGGAAGAGTACTATGCATGGAGTGATCAAAGAAAGACCTGCATAGGGACAGAGACAGAGAGTTAGAGAAATGGTAGGAAAATAAAATATGAATTGCTGAAACATCACATTAAAAATTAACTAAATAAATCTTACTGCTAATATCAATAGTGCAAACACACATCCAATAAATGTGTGTGTGTCTTACTTGGATAGGAACTGCACGATGATCCAAACTGCCGCATACATCAGTCCCTTAATGAGCCACGAGTCGACATCTAAATCAGCGATAAATCCCACCAACCAGATCACAACAAAAGGTGTGAACAACATCAACTTCTGCCGGAACTCCTACACATACATACGCGCACACACACACACACACACACACACAATCACTATATACACAAACAACCAGATTACAAGTAGACCCAGGGTCTATAGTCTCGGGGGTTTGGCCTTGGCCTAACAGATTTATAATAATTAAATTAAATGAACCTTGTCCATTTTTAGGCGTTTGAGGTACGATGGTGCATCATAGCCTTTCGCCTGTCTTGCCTCCTGTAAGTGATTTATCATCCACACATTTTTCCGCTGTTTAGCTAAGTCCAGCGCCGTCTCTCCCTAACCAACCCACACACACAATGTTATTATATCACTTATACAATACTAACACAATCTGGTAGGTGCTACAGAAAGTGTAAGTGTGCATTTACCTTTATGTTCTGTGCATCTACGTTAGCGTTAGCTTCGAGCAGCAGGCTGATTACAGTGGTGTTTCCTGCGAGAACCGCCCAGTGCAGTGCTGTGTTCTTATGATATTTATCACCCAGATTCACCGAAACATTAAACGTCAACAACAAACGCGTTGGGTCCACACTAAATATAAAAATAATCTATATTACTCTACAACATAAGCATTAAAGATGAGAAAACCCAAAAACACACGTTAGCACACCTGTGTGTGCGATACGCTGCCCACATCAGAGGAGTCATTCCATTCTGATCCATCATATCAACATCCTGCAATGACAGAAAGAAAGTAAATATCTATTTCATTATCGATAATGACATCCTTATCAATTACCTGTTCTCTCACTAAGAGTATTATAGCAAACCTGACTGGTGAAGTAGTGCTCTACTAAAATCACAACAATGAACCATGCCACAAGCATCTGATTCACAAGAGCTTTGGAACACGAACTTCTATAACATACTGCCCTCTAGTGGTCTTGCACTATCACAACAGCTTAGACATAATAAAAAGAAAGCCTGCAGCCACACTGGCCCTTTCGTTATAAGATTGAAGACTCCTGCTCTAGTGTGTGTGCACATTACCTGTCCTTTAGCAATGAGATAAGCAACAATGGAGGTGTGGCCAAACTGAGCTGCTAGGTGGACACAGGTGCAGCCCTCACCATCAATCAAAGATGGATCCGCCCCCAGTTTCATTAGCTGAACTACCATAGAGAGATGCCCCTGCCTAAAGATGGAGAAAATATATAATGATATGTAATATATAACCAATATTTATAAAAAAAAAAATTTTTACAGAAGTAATTAGTGCGATAACTCACCTGGTAGCCCAATGCAGTGGTGTGGAGTTCAGATCTCCTCCCAGCTGGTCCACGATGGCACCCTTCGATATGTAGTATCTGTTAAGACACCACAAAGCAAAACACACTGAGAATCTATGCGTGTGCTCTCTCTCTCTCTCTCACACACACACACACACACACACACACACACACAGGAAGTGACGGACGGTGTATGAGACTCACTTGACCAAGTCGATGCGGTTGTTAATAGCAGCCCAGTGTAAAAGCGTGACATTTTCTTTATCAGGCTGACGAACATCGTACCCTGCTTCTACCAGCTCACGACACCGCTCAAATATACCGTACCTACAGACACACACCACAGATGGAACGTAATGTAATATTCATTTCTCAACAACTCCTAGTGGACTCTATGCATGGCCTACTGCCTACATATTTCTGCTAAACTCTCAGCTGTGCATTTACGGCCTCTTAGTAGATTATATTAAACATAAGGTTTTAGTAATGACCTCAAGAATCTTTAAACACCTTCGGCGTGAAGGTGCATGGTCTCAGTATTGCCGTGTGCTGTTATGTGGCACATACTCAAGGTTTAATCCTTTCCATAAGAGAGTCGTGCTGACAGAACTCACTGTACCGCAGCACCAGAAGCAACCGTGCATAGAGTCCATTCACAGAACCTAAAAACATTCAACTGTGCGTGTGTGTTGCACTCACTGTGTGGCTTTAACAATGTCCCAGGTGCTATAGTCGTCCACGTGATTTTTGCGGCTGACGTTCTCATTGTAACCATGATTATAGTGACTCTGAGGCTTCAGCTCCTAACATAGAAAGTGAGAGAGAGAGAATTGTGTGTCTGATAACACACACAAAGGTTTACAGAGATGACACCGCTCTAGAACCCACATTTAGCCCAGGTGTGTGAAACATCTGCTAAAATTGTTTTGGCCAATTCGTCACTGTGGATACCCCTCGTCAGTGATGTCA
>JAFFST010005541.1:25350-38729 GCA_022414735.1 Noturus placidus
ATCAGCCTTCTCCTTGTATGAGCTGAAAGTTTAGAGGGACGGCCGGGTCTTGATAGATTTGCAGTGGTCTGATACTCCTTTCATTTCAATATTATCGCTTGCACAGTGCTCCTTGGGATGTTTAAAGCTTGGGTAATCTTTCTGTATCCAAATCCGTATTTAAACTTCTCCACAACAGTATCTCAGACCTGCCTGGTGTGTTTCTTGTTCTTCATGATGCTCTCTGTGCTTTAAACGGACCTCTGAGGCTATCACAGAGCAGGTGCATTTATACGGAGACTTGATTCCACACAGGTGGATTATATTTATCAACATTAGACATTTAGGTACACGTTGGATCATTCAGAGATCCTCACTGAACTTCCGGAGAGAGTTTGCTGCACTGAAAGTAAAGTGGCTGAATAATTTTGCTCGCCCAATTTTTCAGTTTTTTATTTGTTGAAAAAGTTTGAAATATCCAATAAATTTGGTTCCACTTCATGATTGTGTCCCACCTGTTGTTGATTCTTCACAAAAAAATTACAGTTTTATATCTTTATGTTTGAGGCCTGAAATGTGGCAAAAGGTCGAACAGTTCAAGGGGGCCGAATACTTTCGCAAGGCACTGTATGTAACCACCTTCAACATCCACCACCAATCTCATTCCTCTTCCTCTTTAAATATGGCCACCGTTTAGTGATGTCATTCTGAGAGGCGGGAGCAAGGCAGGCTAGGGCAGGTTGGAAACTCTGGGAGGGAGTTCGGACCTGCACAAAAAATATGGCACAGCACACAAAAACTTCTCATCCCAAAGATAGCAGGATTTAGCATCAGTCATAGCATGTAATGTTTCCTTTAATACCATTTTATAGATTATAATGTTACTTATTGGCATCTATCTTCTGCACTGCCTGTTATATCAGACACTTCCACACTGAAACTGTGCTACACTGTGCTTCAGCTGTGCTTCAGCTGAAACTGTGCTTCAGCGCTACACTGTCACTTACTGTGCCTTTTGTCCTGTTTTAGTAATATTGTACTGTCCTGTGTTTTTACCACACATCCATGTACACCTTATGTGGAATGTGTGTAGATCTTATTTAGTTCTGTGTCGTCTCATGTGGTTAGTGTGTTGTTTTATGTAGCACTATGGTCCTAGAGGAACATTGTTTCAGTGTACCGTATCAGCTGTATATGGTTGAAATGACAATAAAATGACTTGAACTTGAACTGTGGTGGATTAGTATTACCAGGATAGGTTGTGGGTTAACTGTGCCCTTGATGAATGAATGAATGAATGAATGAATGAGCATGCATCTACTCATGAGAATGAACATACAAAAATCTATGTACACACAAATATATTTAGTTCAAAGGTTAACACTATTAACTCCTAAGTTCCCATTCATTGTATAGGTATTTATAGTGAAATAATTTAAGCATTTAAAACAGCTATTAAAAATAATACATTTAACTCAAGTGATACTTATACATTAGTTGAGAATACAATACTGTCAAACTAATCATGATTTTGCCTGTATATAATTGAAATCTATTTTAATAAGCAGGCCATACAAAGCTTCCTGATTTTGTTCTACTTTTCTACTGCCTGGATTTCTAGCTACTCTCTGAAAAGTTAAAAATTGCAGTAAAGTATATAAATAGAAATACTTTTTTTCCCTTCCTTGTGGACCTAGTTTCATAGTAGTCCCAAGTTCTCCTATTCTCCAGGTATTTGTTTTGTAGTATTTACTTAGTATTACAAAACATTAAGAGGAAAGTGGAGACTGGAGTTATCCAGTATAAACATGAATGGAGCAAAACAAGTTGGAAACTGCAAAGGCATGGACAGAGCAATGGGTGCCCTGACTGATAGCCTGACAGGAACAGAAATAAAAAACGACTATCTTGCAGGAGATTGAGTGACAGCTTTACACCACTGTTCACCAAGAGGCACCTGCTGCTCTTCAGCACACTGTTATAACCACTCTGAGCTCTCTCCCCTACTCTCTCTCTCTCTCTCTGGCAGTAAATACTCTCTTTGCCTCTTGATATCATTCATTGCACAGAAGGGCCTGTTGAAGTCCTCCAGGTGATGTCCTTCTGCGGCATTAGGTTGTGTAACTGCCCCCTGAGTAGTGACAAGAACACACACTTCCTCTCTTGTGACCTTTCCAGTCTGGGTTATAATGCTTAAGTAATCAGGAATCTTCTGTTAGTATAAATGAACACAATCTCCACAGTGATTGAGAAAAGAATAAAAGGAATGGCTTCATAATACTAATACAAATACTCTTGAATAATAATAATAATAAAATAAATAAATAATAATAATAATAATAATAATAATAATAAGAAGAAGAAGAAGAAGAAGAAGAAGAAGAAGCAGAAGAAGAAGAACAAGAAGAAGAAGAAGAGAACAAGAAGAGTAATGTTCAGAAATTGATTTTTTTTTTTTGTTTGTTTTTTTTTTTTTGTTTTTTTGTTTTTTTTTTATTCTGGTCAGGGTCATGGTGGATCCGGAGACTATACAAGGAATACTGGCCATGAGACAGGAATACACCCTGGATGGGATGCCATTGCAGAGCACAATGTGCACACATTGCATGCTCATCCACACCTACGAGTGTAGTATAGCCACTCCAGAGAACCCAGAGGAAACCCACTCCCACTTGGACACAAGCTCAGTATCACAATGCTGCCTGCTGTGCTACCATGTCACCATATAATAATAATAATAATAATAATAATAATAATAATAATAATAATAATAATAATAATAATAATAATAATAATAATAATTATTATTATTATTATTATTATTATTATTATTATTATAAATCCTTTATAATTCAACATCTGTATGTGATTATAGAGCTTTGTGTGTGTGTTTGTGTGTGTGTGTGTGGGGGGGGTAAAGAGGTGGAGTCACAGAACTCGGTCGCCCACTACAGGACAGGCTTGCAAAATAAAGACCTGCTGAAGAGAGATCGGGTAGGAAACAGAGAGCCTTTCATGAGTCCAGCCTGCTGCAGAAAGATCGAAACCAGACCAATAGATAGTGAGAGAGAGATTGTACAATCGTATCCAGCTGTGTATCCTAATAGAATAGCATAGTTCTGAATAAATAACAGACTACAATTAAATTAAAAACAGTGGATGTACAGATACGACAGACTCCAGTTTACCTCCAGAATAAAATCACACAATTGGATTTGCCTGGAGATGTAATGCTCTGAATCACAGCAAATATATAACCATGCAGAAAGAGAAAGAGAGAGAGAGAGTGAGAGAGAGCAATAAAGAAAGGCTGATGCACTCCCTCCTCCTCCTCCCTTCAATCTCTCATCCTCCCTTCTGCTCTCTTTCCTTCAAGCTCATTTCACAGTGAGGTCTCGTATTGTGCCGATGTACTGCATCTCCTATTTGTGAATCCACAATGAGTTGATGCTGCTGCTGTACTATGGATGTGATTTAAGCTGTATCTCAGTCGCTTCTGCATCTGAACTGCAACCATAAACCAACCTAACAGAGGAAAAAAAGGACATTGCATTGCAATCACATATTCACTTTCCCTCCTTTGCGTGGAAAGAGCAAGGAGAGATAGAGAAAACAGAATTCAACACAGGAGATGATGCTCAAAACGGAGACATCCAGCAAGCTTTAAATTCTTTGATGCCCCCTTTTTGTGGAAGCTACTGAAATCCATTAGGA
Organism: Noturus placidus; assembly: GCA_022414735.1. Lineage (NCBI taxonomy): Eukaryota > Metazoa > Chordata > Actinopteri > Siluriformes > Ictaluridae > Noturus > Noturus placidus. Next base: position 29,044 of record JAFFST010005541.1, read on the forward strand.
AAAGAGGTAAGTGTTGCCCTGAATCCTTGGACGTGGGAGGACAAACACATCTCAGTCTATTTTTAATCCAAACCTGCTCTCTGTTCATTGATTTCTGCCATCAGAAGGACCTCTCTATGATATTGTTAATCTCAGCAGGAAAAAAAAAAGACTCAATTACTTTGATTGTCATTTGGAATACAAAAAAAAAAAAAAGATCTTTATATCATCATCACCATTTGAAAAAGTCTGATTTTATAGCTTATACAGGAATATGTTATGGAGTTATAATGCATGTGCAAATTTGATATGGATATATTGCAGTTGGTGGACTCTATGGAAAGAAGCCGTTAGTGTTTTTTTTTTTTTTTTTTTTGGTTTTTGTTTCAGTGCATGTATCCTTCAAGAGACTAAAACCTCCGGAGCACCTGTCTCTACGTCCATCCTGGCACAGGAGATGTAAAGTTGGAGCCCACTGAAAAAATCCCAGAGTAGGTACCTGCAATGTTGGGAATAGAAGTGACATTGTCTTATGAGGCGATCATTACATTTGGGATTTGGGAATGCATCCTCTCTCACACACACAGACACACACGCACACATACACACGCACACACACACACACGCACACACACACACACACAGACACACACACACACACACACACACACACGCAGGGAAATGACGAGGCATAGGCTTTGCCTGGCACAAAGTGTGCTATTCATCTAAGGCAGCAACTACCATTCTCCCCTATTATGCATGCATGCTTAATGGAAGTCTTTCATCCATTCTGAGAGCACATTTCTGATCAAATGTCAGCATGGACTGTAACACGTTTAGCAGATCTCATCTATTAGCATCTCCACCAATGTGCCAATAGCCAATTAAGTGTGTTCAGTGTGTGGAAAAGCAAAGAGACTTAGATATGCATTGTCGATCTGAGAGGAGATATTTTTGGGGAAGCAACAGCATCGATCTCTATCTATTCCTCTCTCTCTCTCTCTCTCTCTCTCTCTCTATCTGTCAGAGGATTGTGAGATAAAGAAAGCTAACATATGATCTTTCTGCTGTAAATTCAGAAGAATAAAAGGCAGGGTGCAGAGCACTGCCTGAAGTGTTAAGTAGCTAAATGTCTGCTCTGTCCCACTAACTGTGTGTGTGTGTGTGTGTGTGTGTGTGTGTGTGTGTGTGTGTGTGTGTGTGTGTGTGTGTGAAGGAGGGTGGATGAGAGAGAACAAGAGATAGCACGAGAGAAGATGAGTGCTCCTGTCTGATCTGAAAGATGTGAAGACCAACATGATTAATTGGAGTAACAGTTGTGCTATGAAAATGTGCACTGTCACTGGAAAACCAAAACCATGCGCTACCTTTACAGAAAATCAAACGAGTTAGCTGTAAACATGGGCGTGTACTATGTCTCGACATAACTAGAACATCATGTCATCATGATGTTCATCCTGATTTATGTACTGAATTGTATGTAATGCAGGTGATTAATTGATTTAGTTCCATGCCATGTTGCTGCAATTTTATGTATACATTATACATTTTCCTGATGACAGAGCAAGGCAATGTTTGAATGTGTTATTATTGAATCTAAATCCTCCAAACATTTACACAAATTTGATACAAACATTGCAGCCAGTTGCCCTAGTACTTATTCTTCTCTCTATGTCTGTTTCAGTGCAGTGAAGTGGCACTCAGTTGCAACTGCATCAGGTCTTGGAGGAAGGATGCTGTGGGTAACCCTGCTAAGCACAATAGCTTTAGGGTGGACTACGCCGATCCCCTTGCTGGACGAGTCTGAAGAAATAGACGAGCCTTGCTTCGACCCTTGCTACTGTGAAGTCAAGGAGAGCATTTTTCATGTGCACTGCGACAGCAAAGGATTTTTAAATGTCAGCCAGATTTCCCAATCATGGACAAGGCCCTTTACGCTCAATTTGCAGAGGAATTCCATGCGCAAGCTGTATTTTAATAGTTTTTTGCACCTCAACAATGCTGTGTCACTCAATTTGGGGAACAATGCACTGCAGGACATTCATGCTGGTGCATTCAATGGGCTGAGTATTTTGAAAAAGCTCTTTCTACATGAGAACAAGCTGGAGGTGTTCAGAAATGACACATTTCTTGGACTTGAGAGCCTTGAATACCTTCAGGCTGATTACAATGTCATAAAGAAAATAGAAAGTGGTGTTTTTCGAAACCTGCACAGACTCAGAGTGCTTATTTTGAATGACAATTTGATACCTATGCTCCCCAATTTCTTATTCAGGTCTGTATCCTTAACACATCTCGATTTGCGTGGCAATCGGTTAAAGACTCTTCCATATAAAGGGACATTGGAGTATGTGGGTCATAGTCTTATGGAGATTCAGCTTGAAGAAAATCCATGGAACTGTGTATGTGAGATTGTACAGCTCAAAACATGGCTGGAGAGAATACCATACACAGCTCTGGTGGGTGATATCACATGCGAGTATCCATTTCACTTTCATGGAAAGGATCTCCGCGAGATCAAAAGGAGTGAGCTATGTCCCCTGCTTTCTGAAGCTGAGATAGAGGTAAAACTCGGCATCCCGAGGCTACCTTTCAGTAATGAGAACATGTGGCCCACCAAACCCTCATCCATGTTGTCATCTTTCCATAACACTGCCTCCTCGGTGGAGTACAGAGAGAGATATGTTAAGCCAACAAAACGACCTAGACCCACAAAAACACCACCAACTCCACGAAGCCTTTATCCTGGTCCAAACCAACCCCCTGTACCTGGCTATCAAACGAGACCACCTATTCCCATCATCTGCCCAACAGGATGTATGTGTAATCTACACATCAATGACTTGGGACTCACTGTAAATTGCAAAGATAAAGGCTTTCACAACATCTCTGAGCTCTTGCCACGGCCACTAAATGCCAGAAAACTCTATCTAAGTGGTAATTTGATTCAGAAAATATACAGGTCAGATTTTTGGAATTTCTCCAGTCTGGATTTACTCCATTTGGGTAACAATCGGATATCATATGTTCAAGAAGGTGCCTTCGTCAACCTGCCGAATTTGAAAAGTTTATACTTGAATGGTAATGATATTGAAAGGTTGACTCCAGGCATGTTCCGTGGTTTGCAGATGCTCAGCTACCTTTATTTAGAGTACAATGTAATTCGAGATATTCAACCAGCTTCTTTCAGCCTGATTTCAAACCTGCAACTGGTTTTCTTAAATGACAACCTGCTGCGCACACTTCCTGTTGATGCTTTTGCTGGCACCTCCCTATCTAGGCTAAATCTACGCAACAACTATTTCCTGTATCTGCCTGTTAGTGGAGTGCTGGAGCACCTTGATTCCATTGTACAGATTGATCTGCACCAGAACCCGTGGGAATGTTCATGTGACATTGTTCCACTCAAGCAGTGGATAGAGAAACTGAGCTCTGTCATTGTCGTTGGAGAAGTAATTTGCAAGACTCCAGAGTTTGCATTTGGCAAGGACCTTCGCACCCTGGAACTCGAGCTTATCTGCCCAGAAATGCAATTTTCCACTGCTTCTCCTGGACTTGCTAATGATGTGACTTTCACAAGTGACTCTGGTTTAGGATACACCACTTCCACGGGAGCAATACCACTTTCAGTTCTCATCCTCAGTCTCTTGATCTTGTTCATCTCTGCTGTCTTTGTTGCTGCTGGCCTATTTGCTTTTGTACTAAGGAGAAGGAAGAAACTCCCATTCAAGAAGCGTCAGGAAGTGATGGATTTGACTGGGATGCAGATGCAGTGTCGGATATTTGAGGAACAGCAAACCTCACCTGAGAAACCTGCCTCCAGCCATGTTTATGATTACATCCCCCACCCTGTTACTCAGATGTGCAACAATCCCATTTACAAGCCACGTGAAGGGGAAATAGATGGAGAATGTTTTTCAGAGACAAAGGAAAACAGCAGTAATTATAGAACTCTGTTGGAGAAAGAGAAGGAGTGGAATATGGCTGTGTCAAATTCTCAACTTAACACCATTGTTAGGGTCAATCAGTCTGGAGATGTTCCTGGATTTCATGAGAATGGCATGTTTTGCCCCACAATGATTGACAGCCAGAGACCAACTCCAACTGTGGGGTTTGTAGACTGCCTTTACGGCACGGTTCCAAAATTAAAGGACATGCACATCGCACATGCACATCCTCCAGGAATGCAATACCCCGACTTGCAGAAAGATGCCAGATTAAAAGAAACTCTACTTTTTACCGGGGGAAAGGAATTTCCAGAGCAAAATGAATACCTCGAGTTAAGGGCCAAACTCCAAACCAAGCCGGATTACCTCGAAGTCTTGGAGAAATCATATAGGTTCTGATGACAGAGAGTAAGCTCACTTCCATGCATAACCCCAACCACAACCACTACTAATATATTGAAAAAAGCATGATATATATATATATATATATATATATATATATATATATATATATATATATATATATATATCACAAACAATATTTTCCCCCAAATTACCTTGGAGGAAAGGCCATACTCAGATATTCAATGAAGTGCCTTTTTTTCAGAGTAGCCAGCAATGTGATAACCCTTATTTTTATATGGAACAGATTTTTTTGTGGGTGGCATGGGTAGAGAGTGACACAGCATTACAGCTGCATGACTGCGGGAGAAATGTAACATCTTCACCTTTTTTTTTTCCTTCCTCACACACATTCGGATATTTGCCAAAAGGCCTGGCACAGTTTGTAGAATATTGCAGCTTGCTGCATGCATTCAACTGCAAGGGTGGGTAGTGCTGAAAATAACAGATACTTCACCTTCAATGGAGATACTGTGCATTGCATTACTGTTTGGTGGTCTATTTATTTTATATATTATCCAAAACAGATATGAAAGTCATCTTGCAGAGACGCACCCAAGGATCAAGTTTGTGAATACATAACAATCAAGAATTTATGGAATTTAATGCACTTTCGTAAGACAACCATGATTCTGGATATTACCACTAACGGCTTTGTAGGAAACACTTTTACTGTTTTCTCTCTCACACAAAGATTTAAAAAAAAAATGTGCATATATTTATTCTGTAATTTCAGTGAGAATTTAAATGTAACGGTAATGTTAAATCTATGTATAGTGATTATGCGTCTGGTATAGCCTTCTTAATAAAACGAGGGGGGCACAGACCCACTTAAATCAAATAAAAATGGTATTGATCAATACCGTTTGGGAGAAATACAATTCATGTAGTGCTATGGTGATGACATGTGGTGCTGCATTTTTTTTCCCTGTAAGGCAAACTATAAAATGCCTTTAAACCTGCTGAAGTCTGCCGTTGTGCAACAAATAAACCTACCGCTGTTATTCAATGGAAAGCAGTGCCAATATAGGCCATCAGTTCCTATAATACACACACACACACACACACACACACACAAACTAATGGAGTAATAATTTAAGCAGATCTAAATTCAGACTAACATTCACACTAAATTCAGACTAAATCAATTGAAGGCTAAACACTATACTAAACATATGCTGTCTAACCTGCGAGATTTGCTGTCAATGGCAGTTGTCACTACTTATTCTCTCCACAGGAGGGCAACATTAAGACAGCTTAGAATGTAATTTACAGGACTTGATGCCAAAAATTTATGGCTGGCCATTTGGGAAAGAAATATAAGAGGAATAATCTTGTTTTCTTTCTTTCTTTCTTTCTTTCTTTCTTTCTTTCTTTCTTTCTTTCTTTCTATATTTTTGTGTCTTTCGGGGAAAAAAATAACATGTTTGAAACCTTTTTCATTTAGTTTAGATTTAATGCTTGTGCAATGCACAGTTCACAGTGTGAGGGCAACAAATTAAGTGAAAAAAAGCACTTATTGCTTTTTTAGATCAGTCTCTTTGTTACAGAGGATGAAGCAGTAAAGTCATGTAGTATGTAACTGGTCATAGTGGTGACTTATCTTATAATGTTGCTTTTCCACATACTAGAGGTCTACTCTACTGCTGGGTAGAAGGTCATTTAACATTTATTCACTCATGTGACATGAGATGCTGACATGGCATTGGGCTCTGGGGGTGTTGAGTGGTGTGTACTGTAAATATCCTAGTACAACATTTAATTATAAGCTGGTGTTCAGATTGTGTTCTCCATTCTGAGACTTTTCCTGTGACAGACGTAGATCGTCTCATCTTTCAAACCATTTGTCTTCTCTGTTTACAGACACTGTTCTCCACAAACAGTTCTTCGGCAGTCTTGTTTTCCAAATTTATAGGTCTGTACATGCAGGTTTGAATGCAGGTTCTGTCTGAGCACATTATATGATCATCATTTTCAAAATTACAATCACCTTGAGTTACTATGGTGCAACATTCAACGTGGGCAGGATAACTTAAAAAAAAAAAAAAAAAAAGGTGATTAAGCAATGATGAATCATGTCAGTCCATATAATCTAAAGACCCAATGTAATCATGCTTTACCAATGTCAGTTCCAAAAGATCAGTGTTAGATCGTCCGATTTATATACCATCCATCCATCCATCTTCTACCGCTTACTCCTTTATCAGGGTCAAATTAAATATAAATGCAGTTTTATGAACAGCACCCTGCTGTGACATGCAACTTAGAGCCACTTATATGTTCCTGGTGATATCACATGCTAGCTCAGTGTTAGTTATTTTATTATTATTATTATTATTATTATTATTATTATTATTATTATTATTATTATTATTATTATATATTTTATTTTATTTTATTTATTTTTTTTTTTACAGTCGGTATCAATAACTCTGAACATACATAATCTTTCTCTCTACTTTTACACTTCCATAGTTTGTATTAATGGCTAGCATATGATTCCATTTCCCCCACTGATAAATCTGTTTAGCAAGACCAACATAGACCAACATGATGGATTTGTTTTATGTAATGTCAAATTATTCTCTCAAGTGTATTATTTATCCCAACAGCAGGATATATGTGGGATTTGTTATGTGGGGGAAAAAAAAAAAAAAAAAAAAACAGTTTTATTTTTGCCCACACAGGCAAACGTGCAAACCATTTTGACTGACCTGTGTTAATGTTTGAAATAGTGAGAAAAAAAATAATAACAATAAATAATTATTGATCTGTGCTTACTTTGAAGCTGTTTTGAACATCTTATCTTACTCTTTAATTTGGATTACAGCAATAGTCTAGGTCTGCAGTTTCCCCAAAGAATTGGTCTACATTTGAGTCAGTGTTGTTGGTTGAATTATATACCAATTGACAATATAACAAATGTCAAACAGTGAATGCACTAACTATAACACATGCATGTGCTGTGGTTATGATAAAATGATACAAAAAAATAAGGTTGTGAATGTACAGCAAATGTATAACAAGGAAAGGCAGTAGGCCATGTATTATTATGTACAGCAGTGACTTGGTCTACTCTCTATTCTCATAGTTATACTTTATTTATGACCATATGTAAGAAGTAATAAATAACTCACAACAGACCATGAGGTTATGCAAAAATAATGCACACAAGGGGGGAATGATGCAACTCAGTGTGAAGCAGAGGGTTTTTTTTTTTTTTTTTTTGGTATAACAGCATAATGAGTGAGTGATTTACAGTGGTGTGAAAAAGTGTTTGCCCCCTTCCTCATTTCCTGTTCCTTTGCATGTTTGTCACACTTAAGTGTTTCGGAACATCAAACCAATTTAAACAATAGTCAAGGACAACACAAGTAAACACAAAATGCAATTTGTAAATGAAGGTGTTTATTATTAAAGGTGAAAAAAAATCCAAACCATCATGGCCCTGTGTGAAAAACTGATTGCCCCCCCTTGTTATAACATACTATAACTGTGGTTGTCCACACCTGAGTTCAATTTCTCTAGCCACACCCAGGCCTGATTATTGCCACACCTGTTCACAATTGTATAATGTCACATTGTGATAATAGTAACAATATATAAAGTTAATACTGAATTAAAATAAATAAATAAATAAATAAATAAAATGTATACATTTGAGAATGTATAAATTTGAGAGGGATTTATGTTGAGTTTTGTTTTTTTGTGCTTATTCTGGAGATGTTTTGGTGACTTGGCAACCCTGGATAAAACACAGCATTTAAACATACATTGTTTAATTCTAATAGTGGTAATGTGTGTACATCATGTATATATGGAAAAAAAAATGCAATTAGTGAGAGTGTAAGTAATTTAACTTTCTTTAAATCGATATGGTTAGTAGACTGAACATTCATTTGCATAGTCTGAAGCTCCATTTTGATCAGTTGTTGGCATACTTTCTTGCTGTTCCTTTTGGGTCTTTCCTCTGGAGGTTGATCTTGGCTTGTTAAAGCTATGCTGGGCCAATTGTTAGTTGGCTGCTTGTTGTTTATGTAATTTATACTTGGCTGATTTGTTGGATCAAATGACTTTTCTACATTTGTTTGTTGAAGTCCCAAGAAGGACATGTTGACATTACCCATCTTTGTAGTTTGTTGGGTATGTTGTGTATCACTCTCGTCGCTTGTTTTCACTTGTCATTGTTCTCCAGCTCTCCATCTAATACTGCCAACCCCATTTTCACCCTCCCTCTCTCGCTCTCTCTCCCTTCCCCTCAATGATACATGCCATCAGTGCTCTCCCTTTTAGTAAAGGCCATGAAGTAACTTATTCTAAAGTCATTCTTGAGTGCTGAATCAGAATCAGAATCAGAATCAGAAAAGCTTTTATTGCCAAGTACAGTTTTTAGCACATACAAGGAATTTGTTGTGGTGTTGATGGTGCACGTCACACATTTACTAAGTGGAATAATACTACACAGTATGTATAAATTCCAGAAAAGATAGACATAAATAGACTAAATTAAGAAAATGGAATGGTGTTGTAGCCAGTATGTATAGTATGTACACAGTATGTATAATTACAGAATAAGTTGGACATAAATAGACTAAATGAATAAATGGAATAGTATGTACAAAGTATGTATAGTATGTACACAGTATGTATAATTACAAAATAATATGGGCATAAATAGACTTAGAAAAGAAGGAACAGTGGCATGAAAGTCAGTGATTGGAATGTGGACTGAGTTCGTGTGGATTCCGGGCCTTATTAATAAGGCTAGTGGTGGACGGGAAGAAGCTATTCCTGTGGCGTGAGGTTTTGGTCTTGATGGCCCTACATACACACCTCCAGGATTGAGGTTTTGATTCCCGTAGTTTGATTGTTCTCCTCGTGCTTCAGGGGGTTTCCTACCCCAGTCCAAAGACATGCATTATAGGCTCATTGGCGTGTCTGTGTGTGTGTGTGTGTAATTGTGCCCGCCTTTTTTAGACTGAACTCTTGCTTCACTGCTGCTCACTTCCGGTGTAAAATTTTAGCAGTGCAGAGATTACAGTGCTTATATATATATATATATATATATATACAGTGATCCCTCGTTTTTCGCGGGGGTTACGTTCCAAAAAGAACCCGTGATAGGCGAAATCCGCGTTTTACTCCATAATACATTGAAACCAAAGAACAAAACCTTTTTACAGGCCCAAGCATTTGTTTAACAAATAAAAGTACTTTATAAACGTTTTTTTTTTTTTTTTTCAAATAACTACTGTACTGTAAAATAATAATTTTAATCATCAATACGAACTGAAGGCTTCAAATTGCGGAGATCAGCACCGCCCCACCGCGACCCGAGTCATTGGATTAGAATGCGAG
>JAFFST010005565.1:5964-45385 GCA_022414735.1 Noturus placidus
CGTACGTATTGAGTTATGTTGTGCGCAGCTGGACTGTAGTTCGTCGCTTCGCCTTTGGGACGCGAGTGTGATAATCGAGCATTGTGCAGAAATACAGACTTTTCACGACTCGTTCCTTTTAACAGTCACACAATAGTGGCATAGTAAATTTATTTTGTATTGAATTTTGTCGGGACCGAGCAAAAGTGGTATAATACAGAGAGTGGCATAGTAACGAGATTTGACTGTTTGGTCAAAATTTGGTAAAAATCAACGTGCTCAATTATTCAAAATGGCTCACACCCTCACTGACAATCCATCACAATTTTCATCTTTGTGTCTCTTGCCATATTAAGAGCCATTTGTTGAAAAGAACAGAGGAAAAAAAGAAGAAAAAGCACTCTTTATTGAATTTAGATAGAGCAGGAGTGCAGAACCATAAGGAGAATTATTCTGTGAAGGTAACAAATAATAGGGCTAATGCACACGGCGGGCAGGGGGGGGGGGGGAATGAGCAATCATTTTCTTTCTTTTTTTCAAGTGATGTTTGTTAAAGCCTGAGAAATACACGTATTACTTTTGCACATTTATTGGATCGATTTATTTACTTCAGTCATTAACGGCATAGCTTAAAAAGCATTGAAGCTGGAGATGTCTTTTGTAGTGGGAGTATGACTGATGCAGTTCTTTGCTGCAAAAATAAAGCAAAAACTGTTTCAGGGCTTTTACCTTTACTTTTAAGTATTAAAAAAAGATGATTTGTTTAAATTACTGGTTCAAAATAAGTAGTCATGCACCCCAAGTGGACACGAACCAAATTAGGGTTTGAGAGAGAGAAGTCGGCAAGGGTGTGTTCTAAACACTGGAGGGCAGACGTACAGATTATTGATGAATGCATGTTTGGTCTCATGTGCCAGTCGCTTAGTGGGTTTTTAAGTAGCTTCAGATGTGTCATGGCAGGGTCTTTTTTCCAAGAAGCCACAATCCTGGAGAGTCACGGAATCGACGTGCAGAGCCCTGGAGGCCACTCCAACAGTGACGACATCGACGGCAACGACTACACCGAGCAGGTGAGGAATCAGCTATAGACTTTTTACAACCGCAATATGCAATACCAAGTATTAAAAAGCCTAATAAAAATTATTAATTTTTACATTATTTAAATAATTAAAAAGCATAATAAAAGCCTTCAATCCTTTTCCCATGTCCATGTGGGTTTATTCTAGATTCTCCGGTTTCCTCCCAAAAATATCCTGGTAGGTGGATTTGGTGACTCTAAATTGCCCCTGGGTGGGTGGGTGGTACACATCAATGGGATTATCCAGTGTTCCCAGGACAACCTCTGGATTCACTAGAAACCTCGCTAGGATAAAGCTCATACTGAAAATAAATTAATGTTCATCTAATGTTCGGTATTGACTTTGCATGTATTTCTCTTTCCAGTCTAAAGTGGGTGAGGCTTATCTTATTTCTTTCTGCGCAAATCTCCGCGACCTACTGAATGAACACAAACGATAAAAGTTAGTTTGTACACGCAGCGTTAGAGCTCCACGAGCAGGACTGGGAATGAGTGTTTATAACGAAAGTTATAATGAAAGTGATTCATTTGTTTTGTGGATGTTCTACAACATTTAAATGTAATATAAGCGAATTTAAAAAGTACAATGTGTTACTAGATTGGTTAGTGTTTGTGTGATTGATTGAGGAGAGTATGCCATCCCTCCCATCTAGAGAGCATGGACAAAATCTGATTTAATAAACTGACCCAAGTTAAATGATCGACTGAAACTTGATGAGCTCTGTAGCAGTGCCTGAGGTGTAACTGGAAATAGAGCTCCAAAGTTTGCGTTTGTGACCAGCCTGCTTTCTATATATCTGAACAGTATTGGCTGCACAGACTGTGCCCTCTGCTGTTTAAACAGTGCAATTGCATGAGGTGCATAATAAATAGAATGATGGAATGTATCCAAGATGCGAGTTGCACATTTCTACAAAGCACAGTCACGTTTTTGCATTGCAACGCATCCTGTGACAATGCACAATTGCACCACTTTTAAACATGGTATAACATGGTCCTAAATGATCTGTTGTGATTTATTATTATTATTATTATTGTAATGTAATAATGGGGCTTTCCCTCGCTCTCATGTACTCACAGGGTTGTGAGTTGCCCTACTTTGAGAAGAGACAGTTGGCCCGGCCGTTTGGTTTCTACAGGCTCGAGCCAACATCGCCAACCCAGGTGAGGAATGAGTGATGCGCTACAGTCATGCATCTGTTTCAGAAACTATTTCACATTCTCAATGGGTTCATGTGTGTTTTATTTTCAGGATGACAGCACTAACCACGCAGACCATCAGGATCCTATCTCCCTTGCCGTGGAGATGGCAGCTGTCAATCACAGCATCTTGGCCCTGTCTCGTCCAGGGGGCGTGGCCAGCGATATCAAAACAGAGGCGCTGGATGACGACTGAGGAGGGTCTGCTGAATGGAGCTGTGTGTGTGTGTGTGTGTGTGTGTGGAGAAATGGATGCCTGCTATTTTGTTTCCAGAGCGGAGGTCGACTCTTGTGATGACTTCATGCTGCTCAGACGTGGGTCACTCTCTTCCTCTGCATCCTCTCATTACACTGTATCTGAAAATGGCCATCTAGTCCAGGTTCTATTCCTCAGCCTGGGACTGTATTTAAAAAAAACAAAACCACAAAGGTCCTCATGTTTTCTGGAATCTTCCACAGTGTGGGGCCGCCACCTCCAGCCCTTCCTTTAACCTGACCCCAACCTTTACCTCATTCGGCTCGAGGAGTGTCGTGCTTTTTGCGTTTCATCCCTCATCGGTGCTTCCTGGAAGTGGCGTTGTTTTTTCCACTGACGAGCAGGAGCTTTATGCAGACATTCGATGTCGGTGTGTGCGTGTGTGTGTGTGTGCTGCACAGCCCCGTGGCTGTGTATCAGACTTCTGCATTGAGTGACCGCTCTGTGTATTTAGGCGCTTGAACACTTTTATTCCCTCCCAAAATTGGCTTTATTTTAATTACATTTTTTAATTTTAGAATTGATTTTAGTTCATGGTTCAAACAGCAATCAGGTTATTAAATGCATCTTTTTTGTGATTGGAAGAGGTGAATGGATATATAAATGAGGAAAAGTGAAACTAATAAGATTTGGTTTTTATAAATGCCAAAGGATGGAAACTTGGAGTCCCTCGGACTATAAAGTGACGGTCAGCTGAAAGCCTCGAAACACAAAATTACCATATTGTCTGGAATATAAGGTGTATGGTTTTTGTTAGAACCCTTAAATAACCTTGCACCAGACGGTTTCCCCATTACAGAGAGGGTTCCTAGTAGAACACTAGGAATATTTTTGCATTAATTTTGACTTTTTTTTTTTTTTTTTTTATTCTAACAGAATTCAGCTCTGTTCTGTTCTATCCATGAACCTAGGAGACGTTACAAAGTTCTGTGTAAATTGCATTTTAAGAAATAAATCACTGAAAAGGGGAACCATGCATCAGACCAGAAAATACAGTAATGGTGTTTTCTGATATTAGTTCTTAAATGTCCAGCTTCACCCAAAGTGGATTGGAGTAAATCCTTTCTTGGTTTTAGTATTTATTTTCTTGTTTTATGTTCATATCTGGAGATTTCTAAGTAATAAGCTAAATCTCAGTCATGGCCTAAACACTTGTAAGTTCTTGTGCAATGACCGCAGTAGAGCTGAGCTGAGCGAGAGAGAGAGACTGAGAGACTGACTGAGTGCTCTTATCTTAACCCTAAACCTCATCATCTGGCCAGTGCATCATCATTTCTTGATGGTGTTTGATTTCATAATGGTTTTGCAGTGTACAGAAAAGCTAATCTGTTTCTGTTCTGCCACTTCAGGACTTCTGATGTAGGCATGTGCCGATTAATCTTTGACAGTTGGAGAAAACTCTCTTAATCGTGATGTTTTAAACTTTTGTCAGCTGCGTTCCATTGGTGAGCTAGGTAGAGTCTTTGTTTTTAATAACAGCAGACTTCTTGAAGTGCTTACTGTTTGTGTGTGTGAGAGAGAGACCTTTTTGAAGGAAGTCCCATCATTCTGTTCTCATCCCGTTTCTATATTCTTTTTGCCCTAATTGACTTTCCCTTGGACTCCATTTTTTTAAAAAGCCATTCCATTACTGTACTAGCTGAAGTGAAGTTTATTAGAAGACCTTTCGAAGGCATGAGGGGTTTTAGTAAACATGGATCTAGACTTCAGTAGCAGAATCTGCTGTGGACAAAGCTTGTATACCAGAGCAAATAAAATGCATCGAATTAAGTGATGTGATTTTATAAAAATCAAAAATTTGCCTGTCAGTAATCTGGTATGCAAATGCACTGCGGATAATGTTTGATGAACGGTTGTGCTTACTTCCAAAGGCGAGTGTTTCCTAGTTTAAACTTCACTCATCGTCGTTCCCGTCTTCGGCAAGCGGCTTGTATTAGCAATGCTCCGATCCTACTTTTACCATTTCTAAACAATACTCATCGTGGACCTCTTGGGTACCTGATACTAACAGCCTTACAGTAACCAAGCAACTCTGTGCAAGCTTCGTTCCGCAAAACCTCACAGGCACGACAGCGGTGTGTGTAAAAACGTTTCTGTTGTAAAGTTTATTTCCAATTCCGATCCAGTGTTTCAGGGCGATATTGAAATCAATACCGATACTCCGCATCGGATCGTTAGATCACTAGCAGGCTATCACGTATAAAATCAGTATTGGCACATGCCTGGTCTGCTGTTGACTAACGCAGGCTCGGTACACGTTCCAATATGTAGCTATTTTACTCAATAATAAAAAATAAAAATCTAAAATATAAACCTCGTTATATTCAATATGATTTTCTGATTTCTCTTCTCTTTCCCAGTGTAAAAAAGCTGAGTGATATTTATGAAATGCAGAATTAACTAATCAAGGGTTCTTTTTTTATTATAATTATTTTAGTAGTTTTTTTTTTAAAGAGCAGTCTTTCTGTGTGTCAAATATTTTTCAAGCATATTTTGAAACAGAAAACAGAGCACCCCCTATCGCAAGTAAAAGCAGTTCTTGAAGCCGTCGGTAGCGGAAAACTGAAGCGGTGTTATTGAAGATGCTGTTGGGGGAGGGGGATATTTCAAATTTATTCTCTTGGCGTGTTAACTGAGCAGTTGAGGCTCAGGATTCGGAAACTGGTTCTCTTGCAGTCCTTCGATTAGAGCTTGCAACCTTCTGGATACTAGCATGTAGCCTTTTTTCACTGAGCTACGCAGTTTTTTTGTTCTTGAAATATTTTTCCAAGATGCAGATAAATCATACACACTTCACTCTAAATGTATTCTCCAGAATCCTAGCTAGCGTGGTATTACTTCTCACTTTTAGAGCTTCAATAAATAACCTAAATCAGGGTTTGGAATCAGGAAAATTAGCATTGAATGAAAAGGTATTAAGCTAAGTGCTTTAGAACATTTTACTAATATACTTTTTATTCTATTTAATTTGAATTAGCGAGATTCGAAAACAGTAGCAATTTATGCTCCCTGGTTAGATACCAGTGTTTTTTAATGTCACCAAATTCTTAATGCTTAGCTAAGTATTAGCTAGCAAGATACTCCTTTAACATTAACACATTTGTGTTATATGGCTAGCTCCATAGCAATGATGGCTTTCTGGTTCTTCTTTAGCTAGCTAGATACACAGGTTATATGATCAATTTAATAATTTAAAGCTAGCATTAGTCTTTTTCTTCATTATCTTATCTAGCTGAACATCGTTTCAGCATCATCCAAGATCTTAAATAAATACTTAGCCAATGTTGACTAGAGCACTGAGTAATTTGCTTGTGTTTCTGACCAAATCAGTCAGAAATTCTGCTCTAGGAAAACAGTTCAATAATTAAAAGCTACCACTTGATGTATTTATCCCCTCCCCCTTATGGCGTACTGCAGTGTAACGCGACCGTACACTGTTTATGCTGAAGAACAGCATGAGTACTTGTGATGTTGCAGCTTTTAAACACACACAAACACTGTGCCAAACTGTTATCACCTTGACAAGCCATATGTTATGGAAAACATAGTTCTCAGCTGCAAAACACACTAGTATTAGATTTCAATATTTAGCTTAAATCCTGAGTCCTTAAGTGTAAGTACTCAATAATAAAAAAGAAAAAAAGGGGGTGCTTTGTATTCCAGTCTTCAGGGTTCACATTCATCTGTCCATAAACATCTCTGCGTATAGTTTATATTGACAGTTCAATAACAATGTATCGTAAAGAATACACTATAATAATAAAACTATAAATAAATGTATTGATTTTAAGTAAGTTGGATCTCAATCATTCTGTCCCATTTAAGACTTTAGTGCCTTTTTTGGACAGTAGACTGTTCTGTAATTAAACTGTAGTATATATTAGCGTTATTTGTACAGTTTTTGTTTAAGATGACTTTTTTTAAAACTTGTGTTTATTTTAGTATTGTATCTACTAGAGAATAAAGGTATATTGATGAACACCAATCTCAGCTCCATTAATCTCTTGAGTATGTGTCCGGGTGTGTGTGTGTGTGTGTGTGTGTGTTTTCAATGGGTCAATTTGTAGGCGGAGTTAATTCAGCACTGTAATGGTTATTTCAATACCAATCCTTAAAAAGTAACCGGGGGTGTCTATTTGAAACGCCATGAATCATCTTTGCTTAGCAACAATCTAGCCTTAGTGATGCATTTTTACCTGAACCAGCAAACTGTATATTTCTAGATTTAATGTGCAGCACTTTGTCTAAATACACAGGTAGTGTGCTGTAGGTGTAATATTTATGTTCACACGACACTAAAGTCATAATACTAGTAATTAATGCAAGTCTGTTAGTGGTTAGCGCGTCCGCCTCACACCTCCAGGGTCCAGGGTTCGAGTCCCGCCAGGGCCATGTGTGTGTGGAGTTTGCATGTTCTCCCCGTGTGTCGGGGGTTTCCTCCCCCAGTCCAAAGACATGCATGTTAGGCTGATTGGCGTGTCTAAAGTGTCTGTAGTGTATGAATGGGTGTGTGAGTGTGTATGTGATTGTGCCCTGTGATGGACTGGCACCCTGTCCAGGGTGTACCCCGCCTTGTGCCCGATGCTTCCTGGGATAGGCTCCAGGATCCCCGTGACCCTGTAAAGGAGTAAGCGGTTGAAGATGGATGGATGGATGTTAGTGTTTAGCACTACAATAGTTAATTCCATAATAGTGGTCGCTCCTAGCGCCTAGTTGTTTATCAAACCAAGGTACTGTGTTTGTAAAACTCTTCTTTCCAGTTCACACCCACTAGGTCTGTCTATTACATGACAACCACCAACTGAAAGAGGAGGAATCAGCTCTACACAGTGTGCAGATACAGAAGAAGGTAGTTCGTGCTCACCTCCGAAGATGTCTAGCATTGAAGAGAGTATTCGAAAGTAATATTGGGGCCAAATGTTCTCAGGATTCACAATGTTTAAACACTTCTCTTTCGCCACTTCGGAGCACTCGTAACCTGATTCTAACACCACACTGCACCCGGAATGAACATTTACATAAGATGTAAATACAATCAACAACTGAGTGGGATAAGAAGTGAAGTTTTTCACCACAAGAAACCTCTTCTACTGACACGGAAGACTCACAGAAAATGTCATAGCAGTGACTACACACATCTTTTAACATGCATTTATGTAGAATGCTCTCTATACAAGTCCCTGTGTAAATTGTTACTCTAGAAACGATAACGTATTTGAACGAGTGCATTAATATAAACCTACATCATCATATTTTATATAGTGTCCAGAGCTGCTTTCTTTTTTAATAGCATACTGTGAGGAGTCCACAGTAAGAACAGCACATCTACATACACAATCTGAAAGCAGTTTTCTGTGTTTAATTGCATGAAGTCATCAGCAGTGATTTTGATTCAAAAGATTTTTGTTCAATCAGTTTACAGTGTGCGCTCGTACAGTTGTGTTAAAAAAAACATCAGTAACATGATGAACCACTGTTATTAGTAGTAATGATAGTTCGGCATTGCAAATCATTTGCTTGTACATTGGGCACCACTCATTCATTGAAAGGGGCATGTTCAAAATAATAGAGTGGAGTTTAATGAGAGAATTCATTCATTCTGAGAAAAAACATGTAATTAATTGTCCTTTATTAAGGAAGAAGGGAAGCAAATGTTTTGCACATTGCTATAAATATGTCTCCTTCTGAATTGCTAAGTAAAATGAACCATGAGGAACAAAGTAATTTGATTCAAAAGATGTATAAAGACGTGCAGCAAATTATAGGATGCTCAGCTAAAATGATCTCAAATGCTTAAATCCTGAAACATGCGGAAGAAAACCAGATCGAAGAATTGTCAGAATGGCAAAAATTCGGCCAATCATCACCTCCAGAAAAATCAAAGACTATCTAGAATGACCTGTAAGTACTGATACAGTCAGAAGACGTTTGATCGAAGTTAAGCTATTAGCACGGAGCTCCCGTTAAGCACCATTGTTAGAACAAACAGCATGTGCAGAATCGGTTCAAATTTTCCAAGGAACACATTGATTGGCCCAAAGAGAAATGGCGTAACATTATGTGGACTGATCATAGTTAATAGATCTTTTCGGGGATAGCGGTCATCGACATTACGTCAGGCGACCCCCAGGTCATTGAAGCATGGCGGTGCAAAAGTCATAGCATGGGGACGTTTTTCATACTATGATGTTGCCCATGAAATAGGGGTTCCAACAAGACAACGACGCCAAACACACGAGTAAGCAAGCGACATCTTCGTTCCAGACAGAAAAGATTGAGGTAATGGAGCGGCCAGCTCCATCCCCTGACCTCAACCCCATTGAAAACTTGTGAGGTGACATTAAAAATGCAGTTACTGATGCAAAACCCCCAAATTCACAGGAACCATGGAATGTATTCTGTTCATCTTGGGCTGAAATACCAGTCTCTACTTGCCAGAAGTTGGTTGACAAAGACCGTGGTTATGCAACTAAATACTAGCTCAGTTAAATCTCAACACCGTGAACACCTGCTAATTTTTTGAACAGATTAATATTCCTTTTCTTTGCTGCCTGTAATGATTAGGAGTTGAATGTGTAATGTTTCCTCCACCATTTGAAATATGGAAATTAAAAGCTATTAAAAAATACTTGCACTTTATTCACCTTCATTAACGCACTGCTATTTCTTTTAACACAACTGTATGCGACATAATACTTCAAACACTACGATAAAACACCATTATTGTTAAAAGAATGTCACCCAAGACTAATTCACATGAAGCAGCGCTCACACCCAGCGGTCTTATAAAATATCTAGATTTTTAACCATTAATAAAAACACACACTCAAAAGCTTAGCAAACCTCAACCCTATTTTTTTTTAAAGACATGTACACCCCTGTGCATTTTTACCATTTAAATTCAAGCAGAAGCTGCCTCCAGAAGCAGACCGTTCTGAGGCATGTCATTTTGACTAATTAAATCTCTCAATATTTCTGATCATGAGAATTTGCTAAAAGTAAATAAGATGATAAGGCACTTACCACAGATAAAACTCGTACATAAATACTGATCAGTACAGTGGATTATAAAACATCCTACAACAGTGTCATTAGGAATGAGCCAGAAGGCTGATGTTTGATCTGTAACACTAAGAGTCACAATCTGCTAAGTAATTCTTGCCCATGGTGAAAGTGTCGCCTTAACTTTTTCATAAACTCTATGAAAATGCAAAGGAACTCCTAACGTTCATGAAAGACAAAAGAAGTGTTTTGCTTTTTGTTCATCTCGCTAAACTCTATCGAGTTTTCTATTTTCAGCCGAAGAGAAGATCGAGATGATTTATTCTTTTTTGTTCAGGAATTTTCAGGGCAGAGAGGAAATTCAGTGTTCCTTCAACGTGGAGTTCCTCTCTCCAAAGACGAACAGGAACTGGAGCTTTTTCTGAAGCTCACTGAACACAGCTTTTCATGAAGTTTTTTTTGTTGAAGGAACAGAGGAACTAGTTTTGTGTTCAAATATTCCAGAACAGAGGAAGTGATTTCCTTTTCATTAATATGACCGATTGATGATTTTGCTTTTGTCCTTGAGGCGTTGCAGCACAAAGATGAACTGGTTGTTAAGCTCTTTGTCAGTGGGAGTGACTAGTAACTTAGTAGCGCTAATTTTTAATTTGTCAGGTCATCCAGAACGCAGCATTTCTGAGCTTTCCATTCAAGTGTTCCAGGACTTCCTGTTCTCTCCTCGGCGTGCTCCTGCACCATCGCCTTTCGCCATGGCGGTCAGGGCTGCTAAGTTTGGGTTCGACCCAGACAGGTTCTGCGAGCTCCGTTTCTGTCTCCGTCGTTTAGCCGTTCCTGAAGCTCGAGCCACTCGGTCCGGCCTCACTAGAACCCCATACCCTGGGTTACAGTGGAAGTAGTGACGCCCTCCAACTGAACCATCATTCTTACCTGCAGTGAAAATGGACTCGTTAACAGATGAACAGTATAGACAAAACATGTGGGTCCTGTTTTTATTTAACCGACGTTCTTCACCTCAAGATTAATCACAGGATGAAGCTCTGAATGATTTTTGGAAGGTTTTGTGTAAAAGTAGTTGCAATAACAACATAGAGGAAGTTTTAGGGTTAATGCAGATTTTCTAAAGTGAGATTCAAGCATTTAAAAAAAAAAACATTGGACACCTTATTTACTACATTTAGGATAACTGTGTACAAAACTATTCCATTGACCTTCAAGCTTAACAGTGCTGATCAGCAGCTCTGGAAAGGTGGAAATGTGGACTCACAAACACACAACTTTGTATTCTGACAACAGTACACACACACACACACACAAAGACTACCTGCTGGCACATCGAGCTCCACTCCGACCCAGATCCCATCTGCGAAGTCTGTTGGTCCGACGTAGCGCACTGTACCATTTTTGTTGCTGCCCACAGTGACGTATTCATCCTCCTTCAACCAGTCTGGCAGAGCTCCTTCCTCACAGCCTTCCTCTGTGTCAGACAGGATCTCCAGCTTCTCCAGAGGATCCACGCCTTCTATATCCAACTCTTCCTCTGCCTCCTGAAGGATGCCTTTAAATGATTTCAGGCCTGAAGCCTTCACTTTCCTTATTCTGAACGGGTTTGATGTGGGTGGCTGGGCAGGAAGAGCTTGTTCTTGTTTGACTAATAGTGCTGGTGAAGGTTTGGGAACAGGAAGTGGGTCCGAACTCCTTGTTTTGGATGAGGAGTGTGTTGCTGTGGGATGGACGTCAGGAACAGGAGATGAGAGTGGGGATGGCTGGGTTACAGTGAGTGGGACAGGTTCCTTTGGTTCAACAGAGGGCTCTATTTCAACTAAATTCTCAGAAAGAGGGGATCTTTCCGAAAGCAGATTGAATCTTTCATCAGAGTTGTTGGTTTTCTTTTTATTATCTGGAGTTGTAGCATTTTCTTGGCTTTCATCTTCTGGCCTCGGATGTTCAGCTATTTTCCCTGGTTCAAACTGCACTTCTTTATCGTCAACATCTTCCACTGGTTCCATTTTGTGTGAGGGTTTGAGAACTTCCTGTGCTTCTGATTCTGACGTGGAAACTAAATTCAAGTCTATATTTGAGACTAGAGTGTCTGATAGAGTCGCAGTAGAGATGCTGGTGGAGATGTAGCCACTAGACTCATCGCTAATTGGGCTGTTAGCTAAGTCTTCGCTTTCTGAATGAACCAGAGGCGAAATCTCTACAAACTCAGGTGGGTTCTGTGTCTGGCTTTTTATGACTCTGGTCTGCAAAGAGAACAGGTGATGCAGAGAAGATCATGGAACACTAAAGCACACAGGAACACTAAAAACACTAAAGCACACAGGAAACAAGTATTGCAAAGAATAAAACATATCAGGATGTACTGATATTGGAAAATAATCAACAATTGTTTTAATAACAGCATGTACCGTCAATTGTGATATTCCACTTACACCACAACACTTTTCCAATAATTAAAGAATAACGTCATACTTTTTATCAGTTTATAGTTACAAAATTGAATTGATTATTTTCCTAAAACAGAGTGCCCCATTGTCTTTTATTCCTTACTTCTGTCAATTTGTGAAAATGATCAAAGCATGGTTGCTACATTACCAGATACCAGATGATGTGTTAATGAATATTTTGTTACCTGGGCATCAGGTGTGTTCTCTGTAACAATGTCTGAAGCTGCAGTCATTTGTGAAACAGGTGAAGTACGCGCAGTGAAAGATGAAGCTTCGGGTACTGATGTCACTGTATTTTGTTGCGGCACTGGTGTGGAATTTACAGATTCCTAAAGAAAGCCAAGCGTAGAGCTGACCTCATGATTTACAGTTTAAAAATACAGTGCATACGTTTCTGAAATGAATCAACATACCAGTATAGGAGCGCCGCGGTTTTCTTGAGGAGTTGCACACTGAATTACTATGAGAGGAACATTCTGTAAAAGATTTAGGAAGAAGAGTTTTCAGTCCAGCATTATCTCGTCACCAAACATCATTGCAACATAATGCAGAAGAAAGACACTTAGCCACTCTGAGGAAAGCGAATAACTTGGCTTAGTTAGGACACAATAATAACCAAATTTACACAGATGAACCAGTTTACGCACACTTGATTATTAATCCTGTGTGTTGTTACCTGGATGATCAAACGACAGTTTTTTATATTTTGAGAGTTCTTCACGAGTCCCTTGTTTGTCCTGAGCAGTTAAACTGCCCACTGTTCTTCAGAACAATCCTCCAGGTCCTGCACATTCTTTACATTTCCAGAATCTACTGCATATTTGATCCTTTTTCCAACAGTGACTATATGATGTTCAGATCCATCTTTTCATACTGAGGACAACTGAGGGACTCAAAACGACTATTACAAAAGGTGCAAACGTTCACCGATGCTCAAGAAGGCAACACGATACATTAAGAGTCGGGGCGTGTAAACTTTTGAACAAGATGATCGGCGTAAATTGTTATTTTGTTTAACGATCTTATTGTTTTCATTTAATACTGCCCTTCAGAGGGTTAATAAGATATTGACATATTTCCCAGAAGACAAAATAATAACAATTTACGTTATATATCATCCTGTTAAGAAATAATTTTTTTTTTGCAATTTTCATGATTCTTCTTTGTATTTTTTTATTAAACATTATGAATGTTTTACAGATCCTGCAAGGCGAATGTAAACTTCTGACCTGTATGTGCACGCCGAGGTGCACTCTGCAGCTCATCAAAATTTGACCTGAACATTACTTGCTAGGAACCAGCTAGAAATAGCTATGTGTTGGTGCTGAGGTTCATCGTCATCATAATAATAAAATGATAAAAGCTTAGTCAAGTTACTGCAACAACATTTTTTTTAAAATATGTACATATCCGATACAAACAAGGTGAGTGCATGACGAGGATTCCATACCTGTGGTTGTGAGAGAGGATGGGTGGTCATGTCTTTCTTCTCCTGTCTTTTAGGGAACAGGGATTTGAGCATTTTGGGCATTGGAGTCACTAGAGCTTTAACTGGGGAGAAATAAGTAGCAGCCATGCCTGAAAGTCCAGGAGTAGATGAAAGTGTGGATACAGAGAAAGGCAGAGCAGTTTTAGGCAAATAAACAGAAGAGCAGACTTTGGAGAGATATAATAACATAACTTGCACTACAGAGTATAAATGAAATGGTGAATGGAAGTAAAAAAAAAAGGTGACAGGCTATGGAGTGAACCGTTAGCTGTAAGTGTAGCCATGTTTCACAGGACATTGGGACTGTGCAATATACAGTATTGTTTGTTAAGCATTATTACAGCATTGGGCTTATACTGACATCACTAATCCAAGCAGAAAAGTCCAAACAATACTCTCTATCAATCTGACACATTTAATAAGATGGAAGAGACAAGTGTAATAAAACAGCATCCATTTCATTGTGTGCTTATGGTGTCCTGAAGTATCCATGCCTTTCAGACTACCTCTTTGGAGGTAATTAGTAATTACAGAATTGGTATGATGCTAGTAATATAGTCATCAAGTCAATACAGTCAGTACAGGGTGATCGATGTGATATCAAAACAGCATTTTGCTCATACTGTGTAGCCATAAATTAGAATATAGTTTGGTTGCATTACCTGGGTTTTGGGGCAGTTCAGAATGAAATGATGTATCCTGGTGTCTCTCCCAAGCAGCCTAGATATTTAGAGAAGAGCAAAAATATCGATACATAATAAAATGACGAACAGAATTTAAATATTTGCTTGATACAAGCTTGATTTAGGAAGCAAAAAGACCAAACAAGGAATAAAACTGTATATTGCCTGCTCTTGATTGATGGGAACATAAAAGAAGAAATCAAATTACTGAAATGAAATTTCTCTGACTTTTCACCAGGTACATCACAAAGAACTTCAGCCCTGCGAATGTGTGATTTTTACTTTTACAAGAACTTGTATTCAGCAGAACTTGCATCAAGGGTTAACCCCTTAATTTTTTTGCACATTTACTTTTTTAGCCATTAATCTACACATGATAATGTCAAGGCAAAAAACATGATTTTAGAAATTTGTGAAAATTTATTACAAATCAAAACTGAAATTTCTCATTCAGAGATGTACTCAGATCATTTATTAAGTACTTTTTAGAAGCAGACTTGGCAGAAAGCACATTTCTGGCACAAGTTTCTACAAGTATTGTATTGTACACCTGTATTGGTGCAGTGTCTCCCATTTTCACATCTCAAGCTTAATTCACATTGGATGTTAAGCATCTTTGAACATCTACCTTCCGGTCTCTCTCAAGAATTCAAAGTGATTTAAATCTGAGCTTTGGCTGGGCCACACAAGGATATTAAGACACACATAAAAAGACACAAGAACACCCCCATAACATGATGCTGCCACCACCATGCTTCCTGTAGGGATGGTATTACCAGTTGCTCAGCAGTATCTGGTTTTCGCCAGATGTAGAACTTGGAATTCAGCAGAGTGTCATTTTTATCTCATCAGACCAGAGAATATATTTCCTATAAATGCCTGTCATACGTTTCTTGCTACTGCCACGCTATTATAAAGGCCAGATTGCTTGAGTATTCTTGATCACCTCCCTGACCAAGACCCTTCTAGCCGGTTACTGAGTTTGGCTGAATGTCCAGCTCTAGGAAGAGTCCTGGTGGTTCCAAACTTCTTTTATTTCACAATGATAGAGCCCACTGTGCTCTTGGGAACATTTAAAGCTTTAGAAATGGTTTTATACCTTTGCCCAGATTTATGTCTGGACACAATTTCACCGCACAGGTCTACAAAGACTTTCTTGGACTTTGCTTGGTTTTTGGTCTGACATGCACTATGAATTATGGGACCTTATCTAAACGCAAGACTTTGGTTTTTGAATTTTTAAAACAATTATGGATTATTATGTTTAAATCTTGAATCTGTAATACAATTAAAGTATCAAAAAGGGAAACGAGTCTAAATACTTTCTGAAATTAAATTTAGTGTGTCTGGTTTGACAATCATTACGTTTACATGGACAACAATAATCCGATAGTAACCCGATTATGAGGATACTCTGATTAAGAAACTAGCATGAAAACAGCAATTTTTTATTACCTTAATCTGACTAAAGTCATACTTGAAGTAAACACAAATCGAATTAAGACTTGTGGAGTATTCCTCTTTTAGTCACATTATTGACGTGTATTACAGACATGTACACACCTTAATCACACTATTAACGTCGTGTGAGAGTTTTCACCGCATTTTGTGATAGGACACGTACACACATGGCAGTGCTCAACCATTTGACGGCAAATAAAGCACGGCTGCGTCCCAAACCGCGTACAGTATTTACCTACTATGTAGTAGGTGAGATGCATGTATTTCCGATACTATATAGTAGGTAAGTACGCGGTTTGGGACACAGTCCACGGCTTCAATCAGTCATCTATTTGCACATACAGCATGACAAATAATTAACCACCTGAAGCTTTCGTAAAAATTAAAAACACCCAGAACTGTAAATCGATACGTGAAATTCTGGACGGAACGTCGTGGCGTAGGGACGTAATGTATCGTTAATCGATCTATGTGCTATAACACGTAAAATGGGAACAGGAAACAAATATTGTAAAAGCAACTCATGTAAACACCTTAATCACAATATTGTCTTCCTCAGAATTAGGTCAATAATTAGATTATTGCTGTCCTTGTAAACACAGTCAATGATTTTTCATTATCAGAAGAAACAATATGGTTAAACTGTGCATCCATGTTAAGATATTATCAATTAAAACAGTAAATTTCTATTTAAAGGTTTGCTTCATTCTTTCTGAACGTGTGTGATATAAATATTCCCTAATAACGTCTGGATATCTCCCCCAACTCCCCTACCCGACCCTTCACTTACTTTGTTCACACCAGACTCATGATTGAATGAAAGCTCTTGCCTGCTCCCAGACAGCTGAAAATGGGACACAAGATAATTATTATTGTCACAGCATTAAAACCCAATGAACGTGTTCAGTTTTACAGTCCGTACTCACCCTGTGGACGTTGGGTGAGCTGAGACAGTGTCTCGGACTCTTCCCTCTGCTGGCAAGCTGCTCTTTCACTGCCACCTCCTGATGTCACAAAAAAAACCCCACACATTTCAATTAAAGATTATAATCAGAATATAAATCGGAGCATTTTGTGCAGGCTGTCTGGTGATAATACGTCTAAGCTAGAAACAGTGACTTCTCTTAATTACAAGTCAAGAGCTTCAGTTAATATCCACATCAGACATCAGAAGGAGAAAACTGCGATCTCAGAGACTTTAACTGTTGCACAGTTGTTGGTGCCCAACAGGTAGGTTTGAGTATTTCAGAAATTGCTGATTTCCTGGACTTATCACACACAGCAGTGTCTAGAATTTACAAAGAATGGTGCAATAAACAAAAAAAATATATACAGTGAGGGTAAAAAGTATTTGATCCCCTGCTGATTTTGTACGTTTGCCCATTAACAAAGAAATGATCAGTCTAATTTAATGGTAGGTTTATTGGAAAAGTGAGAGACAGAATAACAACAAAAAAATCCAGGGGTCAAATACATATTTCCCTCATTAAAATGTAAATAAATTAATAAAATTTTTGACATGCATTTTTCTGGATTTTTTTGTTGTTATTCTGTCTCTCACTGTTCAAATAAACCTACCATTAAAAATTATAGACTGATCATTTCTTTGTCAGTGGGCAAACGTACAAAATCAGTTTTTCCCCTCCAGCAGTCAACTGTCCAATTTTGGTAAGCCTGTACCCAGGGTACCCTCTGCTTCCTGTTTTGCAATAACTGGCAGCTTAGTGGTTAAAACGTTTGCCTCGCACCTCACATCGGGTTGGGGGTTCGAATCCCGCAGAGTATACATGTGCTCCCCGTGCTTCAGGGGTTTCCTCCGGGTACTCCGGTTTCCTCCACCAGTCCAAAGACCTGTGCTGTAGACTGATTGGGATTTCCTAATTGTCCGTTGTGTGTGAATGAGTGTGAGATTGTGCCCTGAGATTTCTTTGGCACCCTGTCCAGGGTGTTCCTGGTGTTCCAGGCTGTGTAGGATATGCAGTATGGAAAATGGATGGATGGATGGATATTATTCCATATCTGTTCACATATCAAAATATCCCATATTGATATTACTTAATATTAGTGAATATCTGCTGAAGTATTTTACACATCAGAATCACACACTATACATGTTCTGTCACTGAGATTATAACATGGAAATGTTGGCATTAGGAGGCTACATTAATACCGGAATTCTCCTTAAAGGCAAGGCAAAAATGGCCAGATTTCCTTTTTCTTTTTAAACACTGCATCTGCTCTCTTTAAGAAATTAATCACAGAACATTAATGAACTGTTTCTGTTCATCACAAAAGTAGAGACACAGCAATAGAGGATACAATGGCTGGCATCACCTTTTTATCACTAGTGACAGAGAAACTATGGATGTATTTATTATTTGTAAAAGTGAAGATGAATGAAAATGATTCTGATTGCAACGGCTATAGCAACAAGCCATTTGGCTCCTCGCTGCTCTAGCACAGTGAAATGAGAATGTTTTTTTTCCCCTTTTATTGGAGCAACACAAAAAATCATTTCCAACTGAAATTCCAATGAGCCCAGAAACCTCGCCAGTCTGAACATAATGCATAACCTGCCTACTGACATCTAACCTGATGAGTGTGGGTGTGCGAATGTGTGTGTACGTCCATGCCTGTCTGAGGCGATCCAGCGTGAGGGTGTTCTCCACAGCAAGAACTGTGTGCAGGTATTTCTCTAACGCTGCCTCACTGTCCTCTGCTTTTTTCCCTGCGCTGGTGGCAAGTCTAGCCAACACCTCTCTGTCCTCCGGGCCCTGAGCATCCTAAAAACAAACAAAACATGGTGTTGAATCAATAAAGAATCAAAAGAAGTCTTTTCAGTTGTTAGAAGTAAGCAGTAAAACAGTCGGGAGGCCAATAATAACTGTCCATGATGATGCAGCAAGGACTATGGCCTGAGGACTACAAAGAATAATACATTAAGCCAGATGTAGTACCCCTGGGACGTTTGAGACAATCTCGAAGGTGACTCCACTGCCAGGAATGCTGCTCCGCTGAGACATCCTCTTCAGCAAGCTTTTAGCGAATCCCTGTGGTACAGAGCAAAATGGTGGCACATTGGCATTCACAGGCAACAATGCAAAATGAATTAATCTGCACCATGTGCATATATTTAACATGTTAATCCTATTTTTATATATATATATATATATATATATATATATATATATATATAGCCATCCACCCATCCATCCATCTCCAACCACTCACTCCTATTCAGGGTCACGGGGAAACCTGGAGCCTATCCCAGGGAGCATCGGGCACAAGGCGGGGTATATATATATAATTAACATGCCCTTTGAGTTTATGTGGGTGTGTGGTGTGTTAAAGCAGAAGAAACATACGATGCTTTACTTACAGCAATGGTAGCTGATTAGTCCATATGAAAACACAAAAATCTATTTAAATTAAATAATTAAAAAATAATTATAGCAATCAAATTAGAAGAAGCAGCCTTACATTACAGCACAGTGAAATTCTTTTCTTCACATATCTCAGCTTCTTAGGAAGTTGGGGTCAGAGCACAGGGTCAGCTATGATACAGCGCCCCTGGTGCAGAGGGGATTAAGGGCCTTGCTCAAAGGACCAACAGTGGCCACTTGGTGGTGTGGGGGTCACCACTGCCCTTATTCATGATTAGAATCTTCCACCTCCAAACTTTGGGCCACATCTCCTACATAAGCTGGGGTGGTACCCTTACTGTTTTCATCTGTGTGATTATAGAATACACCGTGCTACATATACAAAGCACTCCGTGTCGTGTGTACGACATGACATCACTGCACTAGAGCAAAGTAAGCAGTGAAATGTGTGTACTGTGGCATGTTAGGCAGTAGTGCCTGTAGTATGTGTCTGACCTGTCGTGCGGCGAGACTGACGCAGATGCGTTTGCGCAGAATCAGCTGCATCTGTGCCGGGTGACTGAGGAGCACAGCAACTCGCACGGTCAGATACACGTACTGCTCCGGCCCTCCACCTCGACTCAGCTCCACACACTCGTGCACCGTGCAGTCCCATGAAGCCTCTGCTTTCACCTGAAAACACACACACACAGCAAATGTGTTATCCAGATGTGACCCAACGTAAACCCAACAGTATAAGACTATAAAGCAAATTGTCTAGAACTGCCTGATAGATAGCAGACAAGCAGACATCCAGACAGACAGATAGTATACAAGCAGACATCCAGATAGTATACAGACACATAAAGAGATTAGGGATGTAACCAAATGCAAGTACACTATTCTGTTTTTCAGCATGAGCAGATAATGTGTTCTAAAATACAGATACAAATACAAGGCACAGTATTGTCTTTTTCCTTGTAATTTCTTTTTCCCACCACCACCAACAAAACCACTTCAAATACAGATACAAATATTTGTGGCACTAAATAGATACAGATATTGGCACTGTGTTACAGATAAAGACAGATAGTACACAGATAGTTTTACAGTGTATTGATTAAAATATATAGAGCTATTGGCTTTATGAAAAGTAATAATTATTCACCCGTGCTCAGTCCTTACTTTGGAATCATGGTGCTTTACGATCTGCAGCTCAAAGAAATCGTCCTCGTCCTCTCTGCTCAGGAGAGCGTCCATGCCTGCAGCCA
Organism: Noturus placidus; assembly: GCA_022414735.1. Taxonomy (NCBI): domain Eukaryota; kingdom Metazoa; phylum Chordata; class Actinopteri; order Siluriformes; family Ictaluridae; genus Noturus; species Noturus placidus. The sequence continues at coordinate 26,196 of JAFFST010005565.1, forward strand.
ATGGAGTCGAGAGACCGTCGTGAAAATCTTCAGCTATGGAAAATGATTGAAATAATATTGTGAACTGTTTTCAGTACTCTACACTAGCGTTGTCTTTGACGATGTGCTGTCTTTCGCTGGCATATAAACGTTGCACATATGTAAAGCCATTCGGTGAGGATGGTGAAAGAGACAAAAGATTTAAAATGGTACCGTATCAACTATTACACCCACAATAAGCTGTTTGAAACCCTTATTGAGAGAACATCACTTTATAAAACTACTGATGAAGTTAAAAGCTACAGTGCATGACCCTCATAGTTCCAGGACGAAAGTAGCAAACTTTAGAAATGTGTTTTGGCCGATCGATTATAGTACATTTACAGTTTTAAACTATTCCTTTAAAAACACCTGACATTGACTCCATCGGTACAAACATTTGTGTCATTCATTCATTCCTCTTCAATAAGAGATGAATTAATGATATAAAAACTAAATGTCGGTTTAAAAAAAAAAAAAAAAAAAAGCTTTATTCTGCGAAGACTGGGTGTGAGACGGCAGTCCATCGCACACTTATACACACTCATTCATGTCCAGGGGCAATTTAGAGTCACCAATCCAACAATCAGCGTGTTTTTGGGAAGTAGGAGAGAACCCATGGGGACAACATGCAAAACTGCAAAAAATATAAAAAATAAATAAAAATCCTATTATGAGATTACGGTAAACCAAATCTATAATTATTAAACCTACATTCTTTACTCATTTCAAGCTTGACATAATCCTGTGATATTGGCAGATCATTTATCAAATATTTCTCAAGTTAAGCATTTATTTCTAGAAAGAATGAAAATGATCTGTCAGAAGAATAAGAAAATGTAATGCGATTTAAAAATGATTAAATCCAAAACAGGCTGAAAAATCTTATATGCGATTCATAATATTCTGTGTTTTTAAATCGAGCAGCACTCACCGGTGAGGTTTAGGAAGATGACAGGGATGTGTGCCTCCATTCCTGGTACAGGAACCCTGCAGAGAAAAGGAAAACCTGGTCAAAGTCATCTGATAGCTGGAAATATAGAAAGAAGGCATAGAGAGGCTGGACGGTACTCCGAGATCTTCTGGTGAGATCTGCTCACCAGCGAGCAGGAGCTCCAGGAATACCACTGCCAGCAGGAGGCAGCAACACTGCATTCCGCTCTTCTGTCAGAGTCAGACGACACTCCAACAGCTGTGCCTCCCTCTCCACATCTTCCTCTGATTTATCTACAGAGAGAGAGAGAGAAAGAGAAAGTGGAAGAGAGGCACAGGGAATGGATGGATGAGTTAACAGACACAGAAATAGAGATCCATCACTTATAAGACTTCAGCGGTCATCATCTGTGTGAGGATTTTCTCAACACTACATAGTTAGAAGTTGGCCTTTCGCTCCAGTTCAAGACTAAAGAGCAAACTTGAACTACAAGCACAAAACATGTCTTGAATGATCGACTACGTTTAGCCTAAGGGGAATGTTGTGGACATTTTATTTATGGCCAAACCGTTCCTGCAGTCTCACCTGGCTTACTGACGAGATTTTGGAGCTGCTGGTCCAGGTGCTGTTGTCTCTGAGTGAGTGCAGTGAGCCACTGTGCCTTCACTCGCTCCAAATCCCTCTCCTACACAAACACATCCACACCACACACGCTGCAGATTTACAGTCGCTTCGGAAAATATTCGGACCTCTTCAGAAAGCCCTTGGTCCTGAAGAGTTTCCTGCATCAGAAACTTAAAGCACCGACATTGGATATTTCTTCAAAAATGCTAAAACATCTCCTTCACAGAAGACTGCACCATATCGACAATTACACACTTTTGTGTAATTGTTACCTGTTTATTTGGATGTTTGCCATACAAGTCTCTGTGCATCTTGTTTCTATAGAAACATAAAATCACATTAGAACGAGCGCAATAATATAAATTTGTTGGTACCCTCACAGCTCAGCGAAACAACGCTTCATTCCTCCTGAAATCAAAAGCAATTGTCTCATGTATACCTGGATGCCTTTGGTATGTAATAGAGTAAAGCAAAAAAGTGTGAAAAGAAATAAATTATTGCTTATTCTACAAAGGTATTCTAAAATGGCCTGGACAGATTTGTTGGTACTCCTAGAAAAGATTTTGCATTATAGTGATATTTCAAACTAACTGTTTTCTTTAATTGAGATCACAAATGTTTTCAGTCTTGAAATCAGCCATTCAGCATACCTAAATGGAGAGAAGTAGGTTCTGCTATTGGTGTGCACCAAACATGGACCAGAGAAAGCAAAGGAGAGAGTTGTCTAAGGAGATCAGATGTAAAATTATAAACAAGCATGTTAAAGGTGAATGCTACAAGACCATCTCTCCAAGCAGCTTGATGTTCATGTGATATTACAGATATTATTAAGAAGTTTAAGGTCAATGGGACTGTAGCCATCCTCCCTGGACGTGGCCACAAAAGGAAAATCGACACCAGATTGAACAGTAGGTCAAGCCCTTGGCGAAAAGAGCCAAGGAAAACTTCAGAAGAGATACAAAATAAACACCAAGGTCAAGGTACGTCAGTGACTGATCACACCATCCATTTCTTTATGAGTGACACTGGGCTCAATGGAACAAGATCCAGGAAGACTCCACTGTTGAAAGAAAAATATATTTATATATAAAAATAAATAAATAAATAAAATGCCTATTAACAAGCCACAATGCTTCTGGGAGAATGTCCTTTGGACAGATGTCAGTTATGTTTTGCTGTGTCTGGCACAGGATGCATTGAATCTGTGCAGGGCACAATGATACCTCAAGACTGTGAAGGTATTCTGGAGTGAAACCTACTGCCCCGTGTCAGAAAGCTCTGTCTCAGTCAAAGATCATGGGTCCTCTAACAATGACCCGGAACACACAGATAAAAGCACCCAGGAATGGCTAAAAACAAAACACTGGACTATTCTGAAGTGGCCTTCAAGAAGATCTGATCTGAATCCTATCAAACATCCACGGACAGAGCTGAAACATGCAGTCTTGTGAAGGCACTCTTCAAACCTGGGACAGCTGGAGCAGTTTGATTAGGAAGAGCGGACCAAACTTTTGTTGACGCGTGCAGCAGTCTTACTGACAGCTACAGAAATCGCTTGTTTGCAGTGATTGCCTCTAAATGTTGCACATCAAAATATTAGGTTAAGGGTCTCGTCATTTTTGTCCATGCCATTTTTATTTGGTTTATTATTTAGTATAAAAGTATAACCGGGGACGACGACAATGATGGAAGCCAATTAGTTTTGTCAGTTTTAATTTTATCAACACTGCATTGGCTACCAGTGAAATCTCGCACTGATTATACAATTCTATAATTAACCTATAAAGCACTAACCGGTCTCACGCCACAGTATCTAAGCGACCTTTTGGTCTTCTATGATCCGCCACGCCCACTTAGATCCACATATGCAGGTTATTTGACCTGTACCGCGAATAGTGAAGGCTACAGCAGGGGAAGAGCTTTCACTCATAGAGCTCCACAGTTATGGAACAGTCTTCCATTTAGTGTTCGGGACTCAGACACAGTCTCAGTGTTTAAGTCTAGGCTTAAAACGTATTTGTTTACTCAAGCCTACCATGACTAGACTTTCTATTATGCTAATTCCCAGTCCTAATAATCTTTTCTCTCAATCTCTCCTTCTGCTCTCTGCTCTCCGGACCTGCCTGATCCGTTTCGGATGTCCTATCTCTGGCTGGAGCTCTCATCTACTCCAATTCCAGATTGAATAAAATTACGCATTTAACAAACATATGATGGGATTGTGAGGTTGCCCACATGGCATGCCACAAAACTTTGTTCTAGGCCACTTAGTCTTCTCTGTTTATATACAGCCTCTTGGACACATGCGATGCTGCCTTCACATTTGTCCAACATAAGGGCCATTAGCTGTGTTCTAAACGGGACAGACAGTTCCTACCTACACAGCCTCTTCCCCCAAATGAAACGCAGGCGTCGGATTGATATTTAAGTGCTACTCCAGGTCAGACTCACCTGATAGCTGTCCAGTTCACTGTCTCCCACCTGAAGAGACAGAAGCCACAGTGTGTCAGTGATAAACAGTTGGTTTGTGTACTTAAGATGAATGTGTGATCAGTAGCTCACCTGTGAGGTTGGTTGCACCTCTACACTGCCCACATGCACGCTGAGCACATATTCAGCCATCAGGGGCATGGTGCCTGAATCGGCCACCGAGCGTACCTCCACCTGAATTCGTCGTGACTGACCCTGCATACACATAGATATATGCAGTACATGTGCACACATTTACATACAGACACACAAACACACACACACAAATGCAAACCAAAGAATAGATGTACCTGTGTGAGCCGAAACAGTCCTCCTGTGCGCACCTCTTTAGCAGGTGCCACCTCCACAGGGACAAACTCTCCCCCTTCATTCAGCTCCAACACTTGCACCCAGAGCTCCAGCCTCCTCATCACCTCACTCCACCTGAGACAGGACACAGCACAGTCTCACACACACACACACACACACACATACACACACACACACACACACACACACACCACATCAGATATGGAGCCAGAATACAGTTCTTCCTCAGCCAAATTGTTCCTTTAATTGGCAACTCTTCTGCAATAATCATCCAGCTCTTATTTTCAGTTTTTATTTATTGTATACATTTGATTGATTTTGCAAGTTTTTATGGCTATAATAATATTGGTTGTACTAAAACTAAACCATCTATTTTTATTTATATATTTTATTGTGTGTGTACTTCTCTCTGAGTGAGCGAGTCTTGTCCTGAATCACCCCCAGGTCCCAGAGTGCTAGGTTTCGGCGCGGGTTTGCTACTTTGTGCCCGTAAACCTCTATAGCCACTGCACCTTCAGACAGGAAGTCCGTTAAATCTTCAGTTACTGTCACTTCCAGATCCTAAAGAGACACAAAACAAATCTGAAATCAGAATTACACCAATACAATTTTTTCCTTTTTTTTTTTAACCGGTCGCAAATGAATGATCGCAATTTTATCAAATTCATAATGAGATTTGTGCACCAGAAAATGTGACTATAACTTTTCTAGTTATGTTTTGCAACTATAATCCTTGCCTGGTGTGACTTTCTTCTGAAAAGTACAATACTGCATCCATTTTATCCAGTGTTTAAATCCACACCAGGTTTTTAAACAGTTTCCGCCATCACAGAATAGTGGATACGTTGGATATCTTATTCGTTTTAACTGCTATGGTTTCGGTGGTCTTAACTGAGCCTGTTAGAGGACAAGTAGAAGTCAATGCCAATGGCATCAACAGGGGTGTGTTTGCCAACAACAAGACTAGCCTTTCTTGTTAATAATTTGTATGCCTAAAAAAACCCTTAAAAATATAATTCAAACACTATAAAAACACGAGACTAAAAGAAAACTATTTCAGACATTTGAATTTGTTTTGATCAGGCGGCTGTGGCTCAAGTGGTCGAGCGGCTTGTCTACTAATCGTAGGGTTAGCGGTTCGATTCCCGGCCCGCATGACTCCACATGCGAAGTGTCCTTGGGCACTGAACCCCAGGTTGCTCCCGATGGCAAGTTAGTGCCTTGCATGGCAGCTCTGCTACCATTGGTGTGTGAGAGTGTGAATGGGTGAATGAGACACAGTGTAAAGCCTTTGGATAAAAGCGCTATACAAGTGCGCCATTTACCATGATCCTGTCTGAATCAATTCCAAAACCGAATCAGTTCATCAGCGCAATGACTTTGAACCTGTGTATGCCAAGATGCAACTAGCTGCTAGTGCTGACCTTACAGCTGTCAAAGAGCACGCTGCAGTGCAGCTCTTCGCTTTTCGGTGTAGACTGTTTGAACAGATCTACACCGACCTGGGGGGCGATGGACACCTGCTCCTCCTGTCCCCAGAAATCATACTGACAAAACACAAAGTTGGAGAGGTTCTGCGGCAGTCCAGTGGCCTGAGACACCTTAATCTGAAAGACGGCAGAGAGAAAAGTTGTTGTCTACGTTAGTGCTGGAATAATATTACAATAAAAGATGATAAATTTGCATAAAAACAAGGAAAATTTGAATGCATAAATTGGTAATGTAGCTTGTTGCAGTCAGTGGGATTGTGTGAGCTTGCATAGAGACGCCTGTTGCTTTGTCAGTGATATGATTGTAGAGTAAATGAGATGTCATTAATGTTATATCAACTTGTGGTCACAGTGTCTCACTTCTGGAAAGGACAAACCTTTAAGACAGACTTCTCTGCTCCTCTCCTCAATGCACAGTTGATCACACACACACACACACACACACACACACACACACACACACACACACACTGTAGAGTCCATGCACTCCTCATGTTTCACTACAGGAGCTTTGAATTTGATACTAGATAGCCAAAGGTTTGTGGACACCCGACCATCACAGCCATATGTGAACATCATATACCAGATTACATACAAGTTACATACCCTACAGACTAGTTTGCGTTCGTGTGTATCCATCTCCTCCTGTCCTGCCTCCATCTCCAAAGTTCCACACAATCTTTCCACCTCTACATGCAGACGACCAGAGACCTAAACGCACCCAAATACAAAAATCGGGATCATATTTTCGAGTTACGCGCATGGAAATGTATAAAATAAATACACAAAATCCAGAAAGATGAAAAATAAGTTAATGTATTAGACTCTTATTATGTTAGGAGGCTATTGCTTCATCAAGGCTTCACAAACTATTTTGTTTGTAAACATACTATCGCTTTGTTATATACGAATGGAAAAAGAAAAAAAGAATAACTACAGGGTGTGCGGTCATAGTCAAATAATAAACAATGACTTTGGTAACACTTTACAATACTGACTAACAACTCCTAGAACAAAGCAGGAACAAATGAGTAGTTCTTCATTAACACTTATTCCTATAACATTTCATATAATATGAATGAATGGTGTGCTAATGTTCATGTATGTTAATATTATTGTATTATTATTATAATAATGATACAATTAATTATAACCATGATTGTTTAATTCACCCACCTCCCCTTTCTGGTTAATGATAGGAACTGCATATTGCAGCTTAACATCATAGAAGATACAGGACAGGAAGACGTTAGCCACTCCAATCAGACTGTGATTCTCCTGCTCGTCAAAGAACGGATCAGCACGTTTGAAGTACGAGCGCATGAGCTGCAGAAAAAAAGAAAAAAAAAAAAAGCTCAGTTCTCTGCTCACTAACACTGACTACATCTGAAGGTTTAAGAATATACTGTAGAGTCAAAAGAGTGGACTACCAAGGATGCATATTAGATCAGTTGTCAAAGACTAATACAATTCACCGTTCTGAAGACCCACCACTGTCTGGATTGAGCTTCTGATTTGAATTTTTAACCACTAGACAGGTTTTGGGTTTCACACAAATTTGAACTTCAAACTGAAATGTCCAGGGCAAACACCAGCACCTGCTACAGTACTAAGTGTCCGAGTGATAACAGCAGGAATTGTTTCTATACAGTGGTTGGAGGGCCAAAAAAACATGGCAAGGGATTGGTCAATTTAGTAGTATACGTTTTTTTCCCCCCATACCAGATTCAATAATTTATAACTAATAGGCTGTAAATCCAACTATACTGAATAGTAGACCACAGTCAACACCATCTGAATAAAACCAGCATGTGTGAAATCCATCTGCTTTCTCAAATGTGTGGCCTATCTATTCTGCAAATCTAGAGTCAAAGTCATTTATTAATATGACAAACCAAATGAGATTTGTACATGCATGCTGGTCAAAATTTAAATGTCTATGAATGAATATAAAAAAGAAAAGGAAATGCATAAATACAGAGTTTCTGTGCTCTTACACAAACTTGTTTATTTATGTATGACCGTGTGGATTATTCCACTGAAATTCTTTTTGTCGAGCTAGACTTACGTTATTTAATAGCTACGTTAGCCGTGTACGTCTAGTTTACTACATTTGAGTTCAAAATAAAATTGGTTTTGTCTGATTTTTACATTAAACTATTCTTTCAACTCTGGCACCCTCAGTGGAGAGTTCAGTTGTCCCCTATAGGATTACTTGGTGTGTGTAAGTGTTCAGCAGAGAGTTAAATTCTATCCTACAGGATTGTCCTCATCGAAATCCTTCCACTCCTGGTAGAGCTCTCTCATGTCCACCAGTCTGTTCTCCATCTTCTCCAACGCCCAGATCTGCTTCCCCTTCCCCTTCCGTCTCACCTCCACTGCTGGCTCACTCAACACTGTGTCGCTCTGCAGCGCACACACACACACATCAAATACACTGCTCACTCAGATGCATCAGTACTTTCAATGATCTTTGTGAATAGTGAAAAACAAATTCTTTAATTCAAAAGATTCTTTCCCTCTCTCTGACACGTACACACACACACACCCCCACGCACGCACCCACCCACCCGACCTTGCGGTTGGCATTAAGGTTGGCTGCAGGGATCTGCAGTGTGACGCTGTAGTCTGTTTTCTTGTTGAGCTCCTCGGCGATGAAGGAGGCTTCCTGCACCATCCGATTCACTCTCACTATCTGCTCCCTGAGCTTCCGCAGACTCCGGGCCAAAACTGCCTCCCTGACACACACACACAGCCACACAAACACACATGACATGAGGTACAGTACACAATCAGGTTCAAAAACCTTATAATGATATAAGTTATCATTAATTGGACATTAGTGGGTGGTGTGTGAACAGAAGGTTCTCTCTTTAAATTTTGCACGTTTCATAACTAATTACAAGTGGACTCAGACATTTGTACCCTACCTAGTGTGCTCTTTTATACTTATGTGGTGCATTATGCTACTCTTGGAGATCTGTTGGCCTGCATACAGTATAAAATCAATCACACCTGATCTGCTTATGTTCAGGGTGGCTGCACCAGCAAGTTTTAATGAAAGCTTCTAAACTGCTAAACAGCTTTCAGCTAAAAGCAATTAACGAAAAGAGGAGTCACATCTCGAGTCACATCTGGGTGCAGCAGACAGTGCAGGCACATCGCTTTGCAGTTACGGTCGTTACGAGATATCTGCTCAGATATGCGACACATATGCTACTTTTTGACTTTTTTTATTCGTATTTAGTTTCATTCATCTCGTTCGTTACTGTTGGTATACTTTCTAACACTGCTGCTGTAATTCTGAGAATTTCCCTCTGAATAAAGAATAAAGTGACCTATCTAATCATCATTCAGAGCTCTTTGTTTCTATGGAAACAACAACTTAATGTCCCGAACCGAGTTATGTTGTAATTTATTATGGGTGAATTCTAGAAAATAATAATAGGACCCTTTCATCTGCATGTAATGAAAACCCGACATTACACTCCCAACTGCCTTTATCTATGGAAGATGCTGCCATTTTTTTCCCCATCAGTGCTTCTTTAGCATTTGACATCACAAAGTCACATCAAAGTTTTCAGAAACTGACTTCCCAGCTGAAGAAGATACAAACACTTAAGTTTGTGATTACAGTCATTCCATCCTGACATGGTCACGCTACAAAATCAGTCCTAGTGGACGTCTCTGTCCGTGTCCATGTGTGACGATTAACGACTGTTAAGCAGCCCTCAGATATTCTGCGAATTCATACCATCATGTGGAAAACAACTGAATTCTAATTGTAAATAATAAACAGGACTGGTAATGACATTAATAATGAAAAATAATAAATTATTCAACAGGAGAAGACGAAAAAAAACCCCACAAAGATGTTTGAGCAAGCCAAGAAAGAACACCATCCATCCATCCATCCATCTTCAACCGCTTACTCCTTTTCAGGGTCACGGGGAACCTGGAGCCTATCCCAGGAGGCAACGGGCACAAGGCGGGGTTCACCCTGGACAGGGTGCCAGTCCATCGCAGGGCACAATCACATACACACTCACATTCACACACTACAGACACGCCAATCAACCTAACATGCATGTCTTTGGACTGGGGGAGGAAACCGGAGTACCCGGAGGAAACCCCCGACGCACGGGGAGAACATGCAAACCCCGCACACACATGGCCCCGACGGGACTCGAACCCTGGACCCTGGAGGTGTGAGGCGAACGTGCTAACCACTAAGCCACCGTGCGCCCGCCAAGAAAGAACACATAATTTATAATAATAATTAATCAATTTGTATAGCGCTTTTTACAATGGTACATTGTCTCAAAGCAGCTTTACAGAAATATCATTTTTACATTTTTACATTTACAAGCGACTTACTAATGACAGCACACTCACACACCAATGGTAGCAGAGCTGCATGCAAGGTGCTAGCTTGCCATCGGGGGCAACTTAGGGTTCAGTGTCTTGCCCAAGGACACTTCGGCATGGGATCACCCGGGCCGGGATTCGAACCACCAACCCTACGATTAGTGGATTAGTGGACAACCCGCTCTACCGACTGAGCCACAGCCGCCACATTATCTGCAGTATCCATTTATCCATCTGAAACAATACGCAGCCAAAAGTTTGTGGACACCTGACCACCACATCCCTATGTCTGCCTTCTCCAAACTGTTGCCACAAAGTTGGAAGCACACAATTGTATAGGCTGCTATGCTGTAGCATTACAGTTTCCCTTCACTGGAACCAAGAGGCTCAGACCTGTTGCAGCATGACCATGCCCCTGTGCACACAGCGATCTCCATGAAGACATTGTTTGCCACGGTTGGAGTGGAAAAACTAGAGTGGCCTGAACAGAGCCCTGACCTCAACCCCACTGAACACTTTTTGGATGAACTGGAACGCCAACTGCACCCCAAATCTTCAATTCAATTCAATTCAATTCAATTCAATTCAATTCAATTTTATTTGTATAGCGCTTTTTACAACAGACATTGTCTCAAAGCAGCTTTACAGGAATATAAACACAGTATACACACAGTAAAGGTGAGAAATTATCCCAAATGAGCAAGCCACTGAGTGGCAACAATGGCAAGGAAAAACTCCCTAAGATGTTTAAGAGGAAGAAACCTTGAGAGGAACCAGACTCAGAAGGGAACCCGTCCTCATCTGGGTAACAACAGATATTCTTAAAGAGATAATTATTGATCTATATGTAATCTGTTTGGCTTTGAAAAGCCTTTGTCCCAGCAGTCTGGATTTGGAGTAGATGAGAGCTCCATCCAGAAGTACGACCTCCGAGACCGATCATGCAGGCCCGGAGAGCAGAAGGACCAGAATCTCCAACATCTCCATAAACTCATAAACTCAAATCTTCTGATCTGTCCTCACCTCACTAACGCTCTTATGGAGGAATGAGCACAAATCCACACAGCTACGTTGAAACATCTTGTAAAAAAAAAAAAAAAAAAAAAAAAACAACCTTCCCAGAGCTGGAAGAAGGCTGTTCTTATAACAGCAAGAGAGTGGGTGGGTGGGGGGTGGGGGGACTACAACTGGAATGGGCTGCATAAAAAGGCACATATGGGTGTAATGGTCAAGTGTTCACAAACATTTGGCCATATAGTATAACAATATCAAAGATGATGTTTTGATCCTATTTATAACAGCCTGTGAGATAAAACACACATGCAATGAATTAATCAATTAGATATGAGCTGCTCGTATCAAATTCAAGGCCTTGATGCTCACGTAAAAGACCTTGTCTGGAACAGCACCCTCCTTCTTAACTCTCTACTGATGACTTACATTCCCTCACGCAATCTGTGATCGATTAGCGACCGATACTTAGTAGTACCTACTCAGCGTGGCTCAAGGTCCCTTTCTGTCCCTTTGCAACCTCAATTTGGACCGCAGAATCTTTCACTATCTATTTCTCATTTGTAAGTCGCTTTGTATAAATAGCGTCTACTAAATGAATAAATGTAAATGTAGATACTCATAATTAGAAGCCTAATCTCAAATTTCCAACCTTAGAGTAACAACAAAAAGTGAACCATGTTGGCATAAGAAGCCTGGCTGCAGGAGTGTGTAGTGATGAGAGATGGAGCTGAACTTTACAGGAAGGTGTTAGATGCTGTATATTGCTGGTTCACCTCTCCTCGCTGCCATGCCATTGATGCCTCTGTAATTTTGGAGACGATGACGTTGACGATGAGGAGGGACTCCAAACCTCGCTGCCTTTCTGTTGAGGACTCACGCATCTGCGCAGCCGCTCCAGCTCCTCTTCATACACTAGGCGTTGACGCTCTAGAGCTGAACGTTTCTCCTCCTCGTGCCTGCGCTCCAGAGCATGAAGAACAGACTGCATTGGGTCTGAGAGAGAGAGAGAGAGAGAGAGAAAGTGAGAGACAGTCGAATTATATTTCTCAAACAATCTTTACTCTATCTCAAATTGTTTTCTTATTGGCACCACTCTGTGTAGCTCACCGTCACTGCCCAGGCCCATCATCATGACCTCAGCTTGTGCATATTCGTAGTTGAAGCTGGACTCGCTTGACCCTTGGCTAATTCGGTCCAGATCCACATCCACACTTAGAACCTTTTTCACGCCTTCATCTTCGACCTCGGCATGGGAACGAAGCTTCGGCAAGCTGATCCTGAGAGAGAGACGGAGAATAAAACAAATGTGAGGTGAGGAAAAGAGTGGATGTCATATTGTGGTATAACCTTAAAGATGTTTCTAAGAGTAGGATTTGTTCTACAAGAGTCATCCAGACCTGAAAAAGTGGTTGTTTCCCCAGAGGATGCGGTCACCATGGTGCAGCTGGGCTGGGGCTGAGATTGGAGAGCCGTTCACGTACGTACTACAGAAATATACACACTCCATTAATAAAATATAGGCCTAAGTGGCAGTATATAAGAACAGTTTATGAAGCATATCGATGAAAGTGTCTGAGTACCGTGCATTCCTCTTTGGTGTGATAATCACCCCTGAGTCAGGTGTGATGTCAATCACACAATGCTCTGGCTGAATGGCCATGCCGCACAGCTGGATGTCCTGGGAGTCGGCTGAGCCTATCAATGTATGATCCTTCATGGACACATACATACACAGACAAACACAGAGGCAGGCACATCCAGACAATTACGGTTGGAGCTAAAGTCTTCAGGAAGGTAGATCTCAGGGAACAGGGTTAGTGACCACTGGTGAACACACCATTCAACACAATTTTCATTAAAACTTTTACATTTATCCAGAATAACTGCTCACCTTTAAATAGTAGAAGAGGAGCTCATTGAGGGCAGGATCTGCGTTGAGGTTCACAAGATATGACTTATTCTCTACCATCCTGATACCTGAACACTGGAGAGAGATTCCTAAACTCTCCAGCTGCCTCTGCCTCTCCTGCCACACACACACAGAGAGAGAGAGAGAGAGAGAGAGAGCGAGAGCTCAACTTACTGCCTCCTTACTCTATAAAGGTAGTGTGGTCCTGTCCTTGTTCTACCTGTGCTATCTCCTCAGTCTTCCTGAGCTTCTCCTCCCATGTGATCGTCCTCTGCCGGATCAACATCTCAGACTCCTCCAGCCTCTCCTTCAGCTCGTGAGCTTTCATTGACTGGTAAAGCACAAAAACACACTAAGGATACATATAGAGACAACACGCATTCAGAGACCCACCAGTGACTGAATGAGTTACCTCAGCCTTTGTGAGCTGCTCTCGGAGTTTCTCCACTTCCTCCCTGAGCTGGCGAGTGATCCTGGCATTGGGGTCCTCATTGATCACGGCGTGGTTCACAATGCTCTTGGCCCGATCTGCATAGCGCAGTGTGGAGAGCGTCTCGTCGTAGTTATCTGCGGCCGGACTCACAGTTGCTATCATGGTCGTGCGACTGTTTCCTCCCAGGCTATCCTGAAAAATAAAGGAAGTGGGAGAGGAGAGCGAGGAGAAGAAGAAAACAGGGAAGGAGAAAAGAAGAAACAAAGACAGGTCAGCAGTGTCAAATACAGGACGTCTTAAAGGGGCATTTTGGTTTAAAATTTGAAGATGGTGTACAATGGTATACACAAGAAGGGCTGTATTCAGATAAAAAATGACGATATTTACTTATAGGTTCAGACTAAAGAACACATGGCGATGGGTAGAAGGATAATCTGCACTCATCTGGTATGCTTACACTCCCGTTAAGTCACTTCATAATATAACAAAACCTAAAAATGCTTCATAACTTTATCCATTCATAATTGTAAATTCGCCATGTATGCAGCAATTTTGATATCAAATCCACATTATGCGCGCTTCTCTCACTTGTAAATACAACCGGAGAGAAGGGGGGGAAAAAGCTTGCATGATGCTAAACTGGAGGCCATAAGCTTTACATTACTTTCCTCGTAGCTCCAAAGCAAACTTCAGACAACAAACATGTCTTGGATAATCGAGTGCACACGTAAGGTGGCACATTATGCTCCTTAAATTTTTGTCCAAACTTAATCTGTAAAAACACTGAAGCAGAGATTTATAGGTTCACAAGATGAGGGTGGGGATATGTACCTTTAGTAGCCATGTGAGTACAGAGTCTCTATAGGGCACAAATTTATTCCGGCATTTTCCAGCTCCCTGATCGGCCAGCGCTGAGATCACCAGGCCCAGAGTGGTGAGGGATCTTGAAAAAGACATGCACAACTACCATGAATCATCACTCCATCATCCATGGGGAAGAAACATGCATAGAAACAGATACACGCAGAAGTATAGGTGTGTTCTATGGGTTTTTCCATCAACTAATGTAAACATCCTCCATCCCAAACCTGGATGACTATTACTCCACACTAACCCCATTATAGACAGACTTACAAATGACTGCAGCTAAAAGCATCTGTTCCTACTAGATCCTACTCGAGTACTCACTAATTTTCCCACCAAAACCAGGTTTAAATACTGACCAATACTAACTGATATAATTTTATAGTGTAAACTTTTATAGCCACTAAACATGGTTATATAAACAGGGCTTTAATAATATAAACAACTCAAATGAACAGAAAAAAATACACATCTAAAACTAAGGTCACGTATAATCTATCCTTATATCTTCTGATGTAACTTAAAAAGAACGTGTCAGGAAACCACGAGAATCTGTGTCCACTGTTGTCCATCAAAGCACCTTATAATCAAACTGCATTCACACCAGTGTTGCTATAGTGTTCTTTATTTATTTCTTTTTTAAAAATTATTTTAGGTTTAGTTCATTTTGCTGCGAGTTCTTTTGAGAGATTTTTCCATTTAGTATTTAAGAATTTTTGTTCAGATAGAGGGGAAAAGTTGCATAGAAAAAAGTTATCATCCCCATTTGTTCATAAGCAATATTTGTATTCTATTTAAGTATTTTATTTCTACTTCAGATTTTTATATTGCTTTTCTTCAGCATTTGAGTTTTTTTTAATATACAGGGTGTCCCAGAAGTCCAGTATGATATGAGAATTTTTTTTTAAGTAACTTTTATTTACAGAATTTGCTCAATACAGCCACCATTCTTATCTATACACAAAATTCCTTTGAGTAGTATTTTCAATTACTTAATTGTTCTTCCTTTCTCAGATACATCGTGGTCTGTAAAAATATATATTTTATAAATAGAGATTTACTTTATGATCTTGGACTTATGGGACATCCTGTTTTACTTCTTGATTGTGTTTTATAGATTTTAGTTTTAATTTTGTTTTAGTGTAGTTTTCATACATAACCAATACTTGTTTTCATGTTCTCTAAAAATTACTTTCTTGGGGGTGATTATCGCCCCAAGCACCCTAAACACATTATGTTTAAAAAATATATTTGTGATTTATTTAATGCCCATTAGTCCATGAAACCTTAATACCAACCGAATTATGTATCGGTCAGTCCTATATCACACACATCACACACACACAAATAAATCAATCCAGCACGGACTTGTTGATGTTGCCGCCCTCTTTGAGTCGCTCTCCTGAGGCTCCGGTTTTAGCCGCTCGCTCGCTGCCGGCCAGATCCACCAGACTCAACTTGCTCACCTTCTCTCCAGTCATCTACACACAAAGTCACGAGGAAAAAAAACAATCCCAAACCATTTAAATTCAAACTCAGCTTTTTATTTTCTAACTACACTACACACGTCACAGAGAGGTTTTGTGAGTGTGTGTGTGTGTGTGTGTGTGTGTGTGTGTGTTCGCCTCGGTCTGCAGGTCTTGCATCGTGTGCGTGAGGATGACGTTGAAGACAGCATGCGAGCGGCTGCTCTCCACGTTCATGTTGGTGGCGGCCACCGTGCGTGACTTGTTCCCCTCCGACATCAGAGATTCGATGTCCTGAGTATAAAAGGATGAACTTAACTCTTATAGCTCGTACTATCATAATTGTGTATGTTCAGTCTACAGGAAATGGCTGTGGAATTACCTTATAGCCGGTCACAGCCAGACGGGAAAGACCGTCAACGTAAGGTCCCAAAGCCTTGTGCTCCCTCACTCGCAACACCTGAGAAGTCCTGGGGGAAATAAGGCCCCCAAAAAAACAAAACATCAAGTTAACCCTTGTCTGTTACCGGACACAGTTCCATGTAGACCTACAATCAAAAAGGTCATGATATGGTTACTCTTTAACAAACCAGACGTTTCAGGTCGACCTTCTTCAATATCTCATTAGAGCACAATACACTACATGTGTATAGCTACATTATCCATGCTACAACCAGGACTGCCAGGCCTACAGGAAAACAAATCAGTCCAGAAAGAGCAAAACTCCAAAGACCTCCACCTCCCTACACACATTCAAACATCATGATTAATATTCCCAAATGCAGTGGAATATTTAAAAGTAATGTTGTACAGCATCTTGCTAGCTGCTTCCCCAACTTCAAAATGAACTGGTAATATAATTTAAAATAAAATGTAATAATAATTAAAAATGCACTTTGATTCAGAAATAAATTTACTCATGGACATTAACGTCACAATTTACTTTAGTGTTAGAAGCAAATTTAACCTCTAAGCCTTTATCAAAATGTCAAAAGTTTAGATACACTCATTCTTTATTTTTATAATCTTTTCTCCCCACAATTTAGAATAATAATAAACTCATCAAAAACTCTAGAGTAACACAAATGGAACTACGGGAATTATGTTTATAACACAATCCAAAGTATATCAAAATAATTTAATAGTTTATCATCTTCAAAGTAGACAAGCTTTTTGTCTAGAATTTCTAGAAATGTTTTCTTGGCGTTTTCTCACCCGATTTTTTGAGGAATTTCCCTGAGATGATTTTTAAACAGTATTAAAGGAGTTCACACCAACGCTGGACACTTATCGACTGCTTTTCCGAATATTTGGCTCCGATTAGTCCGTTTAATAAATTTGTTTTTGTAAATAAAATGTTATTTTTCTAATGAAAGAAATGAATATGTTGGCACAATTCTATTTTTGTCTACATCACCGATTTCACACATTTAATCACACATCTTCAGATTAAACGCTTTTTAACATCATGAAACATTTCAGTCTCCAAACAATTCTCATTGTATTGTAACTATGACAATAAGCCTATGCAGTAATCTATGTGACTGTTAAGCTAGTCCTATATTTACACCACAAAATGCACATTAAAAGTGATAAGAACTAGCAAGATAAATAAAATCTCTAAATCTTCATTTGTATGCAAGTTAATGCAGCTGAAGCATTATGCTGTTCTTCTGCTCAGCTTCGCACTTTTTTCTTTATATTTGGGTACTTCATTGAACTTTAGTATTTCAATCATTGTACGTGGCTGTCTATGATCACCAGCTGTATTCATGAGACTCTGTAGTCTGCTGTCTTCCATCAGAATTGATTTCCAGCCCTATTCCATTATCTGGAGGAAGTGTGTTATACGTGTTGCAAGCTGGAGTCAGGCTTTGTAGAAAAGTAGATTTCCAGGAACGAGCCAAATGTGCAAATATTTGTGAAGCTCGCTGTGGTCGAGCATGTCACTTTAGACACAGAAACACTGTTTAGTGGCGACTCGTTAATGGCATCTCATTCAATTTTAAACTCAACAAGGCTGAGGCACCAGTTTCTCCTATCAGCTCATCACTTTAATGATATTTAAAATAAACCCTTAGGTGATCGGGTGATCTGTGGGCGTGTCCCCTCACCCTTTGGGATCAAGCAGATCTCGGACTCTCTCGTTGTATATCTCCATGTAGGAGACCTCGACAGTGAAGCTCTCTCCCTCTCTCTGCTCATGGACGGCGCGCTCAAACAGAGAGCTGCAGAGGCGAGGGATAAGGCCAGGCTGTTCGTCTGAACCCATCATGGTGTATGACTTCCCTGAACCTGAAACCATGCAAGGTACAGTGTATAGCACTGAAATTCTAAATACTACAGGAACTATCCTGACTCAAAATCAAATTTGCCGATTTTTACCATTTCTAAAATATTTATAAACTACATTGCAAAATATGACACCTTAGCATGTTAAAATATACTGAATATTGTGAAGTTTATCTAGTATTTCCCATTATAAGATTACCAAACCAAATATAAACAATATTAAACCTTTTGTTTAACTCATTTCAAACTGAAATAGTCTTGTTATAATGGAAGATAATTTTGCAAATCTTAAGCAAAAAAAAAAATAAAAATTAGCAAAGTTACCTGCCAATGTAATACTTCAAATGAGTAAAAATGTCCAGAAGTAGGTTTAATCACCTTATACAAGATAAATTTGACTATATTCAAGATATTTTCAATTGGTAAAATGTCAGTTTTTAAATGTAAAAAACAAAACAACAACAGAGTGATTTGCAAGAACACTGTTGCATTTTGACTAAATTTTGTTATTTTTAACAAATCGTTACATGCTGTACCTGTTTGTCCATAAGCGAATATGCAGGCATTGTAGCCTTGGAAAGCGTTATCCAAAAGATTCTCCCCCAAACACTGAAACACGCTGTTCTGACCTAAGAGTGAACAAAACACTAATCAGGTGTACAGAATAAAACCGCTGTCATTGTATTCGTTCATCTTCAGTAATCAAAGTGAATCCAGACCCTATCCCAGGAACACGGTATGTGAGGACGGCCATTGCAGCGCCAGTCCATTGCGGGGCATGATGTGTGCATAAACCCACACACACCCACACACATCTCATTCACACCTAGGGGCAATTTGGTGCAGCCAGTCCACCTACTGGCATCTTTTTGAGAAAACAAGGGTGGCTGTGGCTCAGCCGGTAGAGCGGGTTGTCCACTAATCCACTAATCGTAGGGTTGGTGGTTCGAATCCCGGCCCGGATGATCCCATGCCGAAG
>JAFFST010005580.1:17644-29869 GCA_022414735.1 Noturus placidus
TAGATAGATAGATAGATAGATAGATAGATAGATAGATAGATAGATAGATAGATAGATAATACATATGCATGCATATATGCCTGGGGTGGTGAAGGCTTGGCGGTTAAGTCTATTTACAAGATATTACTATTGTCGTTGTTTGCCGTGTACTATATTATGTTCAGATGGTCAGATTCATTTTGTTTGCCATGTGTCCCGACTGCAGCTGTCTCCTCTACAAGCACGTGCCGTTGGATGCGTTCCCGTCAGCATTGGCGTCTCAGAGCCTGGGCTCGACACACAGACATGGCCGCATCCGCCAGCCCACTGCTGACCATCCCGAGCTGGTGTCCGTTAACGGCAGACAGGTGGGCGATTAGGATGATTACATGCAATACTATGTATGCGCACACACACACACACACACACACACACAGAGCATGGCATGCATGTTCAAACAAACCCAAAGAGTGTTTCATGTCTGCAGTTCTTTCACACAGGTGCTATGAGTCACTTTAGCACTTTTTAATTCTGTCATGGTTATGAAATATTCATCTGCAGTGAATCAAGTGAAGTCCAGAAGGCTTTATCGTCATTCTGCTTTTCAGAGACAGAAGGAATGCCACATCAAATATGAAACCATGATGGACAAAAGGAATTCGTAGTGCAGTGTCGATTGTTCATCGTATCAAAGTATACAATGAATGTATACAGGTTCTGATTCCTGATTCTCGGGTATGCGCCGATAACAAATACCGATACTGATCCACACTCCTTATGACAAAATCAGTACGTTTACATGGACAACAATAATCCGATATTAACCCGCTTAAGACGATACTCTGATTAAGAAACTAGCATGTAAACCGCGATTATTGATAAACTTAATCCGATTAAAGTCATACTCGAAGTAAACACAAATGGAATCAATACATGTGGAGTATTTCTGTTTTAGTCGCATAATCGAGGTGTATTACAGACATGTACACACCTTAATCACACTATTAACCTCGTGTGGAAGTTTTCACCGCATTTTGCGACAGGACACGATCACACACGGCAGGACTCAACCGTTTGACGGCGAACAAGAGAGCACGACTGCGTCCAAACCGTGTAGCTACCTACTATATAGTGTGCAAAATACATGTGTTTTGGCTACTATATTGAGGGTGAGTACGTGGTTTGAGTCGTCTATTAGTGATCGTCTATTAGTGATCTAGTAGTGATCATCTTCAAGCAGTCGTCTATTAGCATGTACAGCATGACAAAGAACTAAATGCACCTGAAGCTTTCGGTCTGGATGAAATTTATCCCTTCACACTTCTCAGAACCAGTGGTACTTTGCTATATAATTCACAAGTGTGTGTCCTCCATCTGGGGATTAATAAAGTAGTGGGCGGCTGTGGCTCAGTCGGTAGAGCGGGTAGTCCACTAATCGTGGGGTTGGTGGTTCGAATCCCGGCCCGGGTGATCTAATGCCGAAGTGTCCTTGGGCAAGACACTGAACCCTAAGTTGCCCCCGATGGCAAGCTAGCACCTTGCATGCAGCTCTGCTACCATTGGTGTGTGAGTGTGTCTCATTTGTAAGTTGCTTTGGATAAAAGCGTCTGCTAAATGAATAAATGTAAATGTAAGTATTGTCTTATCTTAAATGAAAACATGTTTGTATAGTAACATCACATTTGTCTTTTTTCCCAGCTGCGGCTGATGTTGCACGTCCCCGAGTCCGGCTCACACGTCCTGGTTCTGGAGTACGCCAACGAAGTGGACGCTTACCAGAATGTTAACGTATATATTGGTGGACAACCAAAGGACCAAGTTCAAACCAGAGCTAATATCTACACCTGTGCTTATAGGTGTGTCTATTAAATGACCCACTTAAATATGGGACCTCTCAATAAATAAATAAATAAATAAATTCCGAGTAGAAAACCAATGGTGCTTGGGGAAAAAAATATATACACACACACACATACACATGAATATGTTTCCATACATATTGTTTATATTGTAATAATAGAGATAAAATAACAGTATATTGATATAATCAGGTGATGTAAGTTGGCTTGATTCAATTAAATAACCATTGTAGTGGAATTCAGAAAAGGAATTCAATATGTTTAAACACGTTCTGCTCTGTAGCTTCCTCTGTCGCTCTGTAGTGGTGGATGGACAAAACCGCATCGCTCACTTTCTGCTTCCCCCCAAGGCTGAGATACTTCTGCAGTCCCCCACGCGCTCAGTCCTGCTGGTGAGAGACCGTTATTATGATTTTCTGATTACTGTTGGACCTTTTGTCCCGAATTGCCAGCTCTGAGTGATCTAAATAGCCTCGTATGAACATTTCGAGAGGCGAGAATATGAGCTGGACTAAAAGTAAATCTCTTACCGTGTGCATGTAGAGTTGAAGAGTTGGTGAGCCTACAAGTGCATTGTGTTATGCAATCCTGTATTGTGTGTATTGTGTAAGACCTTGATCTTTTTGCTGGTTTTTCCTCCCACAGTATCGTGTGTACGCCGTCCCTTCTGATGAGTTCACTATGGAGCTCGTCCAGCCCTCAGTGCTCTGTGTCTCGCGCCACGGCCGATTCACAGAGGACAGGTGAGGTTTTTTGGGGTAAAAAAAAAGTATTTCCTGTTCGGGAAAAGATAGTCCACGTGTCCTTTAATCTGTTTTCCCCGACAAGGGCTGCTGAGTATAAAATAGAAAGCAAATCATACTACTTTAAAGTAGTAGTAGTAGTAGTAGTAGTAGTACTAGTAGTAGTAGTAGTTCACCCAAGATAATGTGTTAGGACCGAGAGTTTAATCAGAATTGAAATTGTTTCATGTTCACATTGAAATCAGAATAGAGTAAGCCAACTGACGTCAAACCAAGCACCTCAATCCATCCGTCCATTTCCACACCGCTTATCCTACACAGGGTCATGGGGTAACCTCTCCCAGAGAACTCAGTGCACGAGGCGGGGAACACCGTGGAAGGGGTGCCAGCCCACCTCAGGGTAGGGTACAATCGCACACTATTTAGAGATGCCGTTCACCCTACAATGCATGTCTTTGAACTGGTGGAGGAAACTGTCGTACCTGGAGGAAACCGCCGAAGCATGGGGAGAACATGCAAACTCTGCACACACAGGGCAGAGGCGGGATTTGAACTCCAAACAACGTAGGTGCGACGCAAACATGTTAACCACTAAGCCATCGCAAGCATCATGCAGCCCACCAGTGACAGTCCTGTCACGTGATCACACGGAGTGACATACCCCGACCGCATTTGGTATTTAGAGGGAACAAAGCATGACCCCAGTAGCGCATTACAGACTTAAAACACGCCAAGTAATTGTTTTGTGACGTCCAAGTCATGAAGGGGAGATGACAACATTATCCTAAGAACAGTAATAGAACAGGAGGGATGGTTTAGTTCGCAACTCCTCCCATTCAGACACCACTCTCTTGAAAGATTCTTATCTTTATAACAACATCGGCACCATGAGAAGCTCCTTGTCCTTGTGTCTGTGCCACAAACTAACACAAACTCCATTTCCCTGACTCAATCAATCAACCAAACAATGACCTACAAACCCAGTCACATGACCTGCTTTCTTCTTCTAAACACAACCACCACTTCCCAGTAACCTGGCCTTTTCGTGCATCTTTGCGAAGTCTTGCTCTTCGCTTTATATTAGTGATGATGTAGAGACATATGTTCCTGACCATTTGGTCAGGATAAATATTATCCCAGCCAGGGTTGTCGTGAATCCGTGGCGTATCCCAGAACCACCCAGGTGGTTTATTTATCATTCCTTTTTTATTTCCTCCAAGGGGCGTTGAGCGTAAAATAGAAACAAGCCCACGCTACAAAACAGGGATGTCTTTAACAAAAATAAAACTCTCCTCCTCTACACAGAAACGATGTAGCCTTTTCCAGTAGACATTTTTTTAAAAACATGTGTTTAACATAATAGTTGTGGTTTTAAAACAGGTATAAACATGCTTTAACGGTCATGTTAACAGTTGTGGAAGCACAGCTCAAATCTGCCCAGGCACTTAGCCTGTAAGCCTCTCCTGCTTTTGATCTTTTCAGAAAGCCGTCATATTTCAGTAAGGAGAAAATAAAAAGCACATCTGTGGTACAGGCGTGGCTGCTTACATTCCACACACAGGGCTGAGTGTCTCACCTGGAGCGCAATATTCCTCCATTTATCATCTCGAACCCGCCTCGCGGTGTCTTGGGGTCTATACTTGATCTGAGGCGTAATAACAGAGCAGTAACTTCATAAGAAGCGGTCATGTAGAGACACACATTTATTTATTTTGTTATTTTGTTTGCCACGGCAAATAGGAAACGGGTTGAACGATTCAGTTCGGGGCTGTTCTTATAAAATGAGACCCAGGTGTTCTGAAAGCTGCTCACACTGGCGATCCACATCTGTTTGAGCTAATAGATACATACCAAAAAAAACACAAAACATACAAATATATAAATAAATGAATATATTTTTAAAGGAAAAAAATGCCTTTAAAAAAAAAAAAAAACAATTGAATACTGAAAAAATAGAAGACCCCTTGAATAAAGTGACCAGAGAACAATGTTCTCCAGTTTGTCCCTCATAGGGAACCTTTTACCCTTTAACAGGTAACTTTTTATAAGAATGGTAAAATGGCGCACTTATATAGCGCTTTTATCCAAAGCACTTTACACTGTGTCGCATTCACCCATTCACACACACACACACACACACACACACCAATGGTAGCAGAGCTGCCATGCAAGGTACTAACTTGCCGTTGGGAGCAACTTATGTTCTCTGAAAGGTTTTCTCTAGTACCCTATAACTCTTTTTACATGGGTTCCAATTAGAACTAAGAACCCATGAATATCCCAAAAGCTTTTACATTCTTAGAACAAATAAGGATTCCATCTAGTGCTCTGGAGGGTTCTCCAGTTGTTCCCTTTGGAGGAACCCTAACAATTTCTGCGTTCTACATCAGAGTGTTTCCCTTTCTTTAAGGCAGGTGTCCCAGAAATCAAAGTTTAGTGTTATCACGGCCCGCACGTTTTTTTCCTCACATGCACCTGTGTGAGTCGTTGCCATGGGCATTTTTATATTTTTTAACACTTACATTTACATTTATTCATTTAGCAGATGTTTTTATCCAAAGCGACTTACAAATGAGAGCACACACACACACCAATGGTAGCAGAGCTGCATGCAAGGTGCTAGCTTGCCATCGGGGGCAACTTAGGGTTCAGTGTCTTGCCCAAGGACACTTCGGCATGGGATCACCCGGACCGGGATTCGAACCACCAACCCCAGGATTAGTGGATTAGTGAACAACCCGCTCTACCGACTGAGCCACAGCCGCCCACTTGTGGGCTACCATAGCTCAGGCTCGTGACAACAACACGAATTATTAATGTTGGTCAAAAAAAAAACAACTAATGGCTTAGCTTAAAAGTTAATGGACTTAGCTTTTCTTGTTAAAATCACACAGGAGCTGAATGAACTGAACAAGAAGTTACAAGGCCAGGGGCACCTTGTCAGTGTTGCATATGACAATGTCAGAGCATTCTCCACAAAATTTGTATTATGGAAAGCCCAGCTTTCTCAGACAAACCTCTGCCATTTCCCAGCATGCAAGGCGCTCATGGATTCAGGCACACCATTCAGTGTTGAGAAGTATGCTGATACCATTGTAAAGCTACAGGAAGAATTTGATCACAGGTTTGCAGACTTCAAGACACACAGAGGCACATTTCAAATTTTTTTCTGACCTCTTCTCCTTTGATGTGGAAGATGGAGCTAATTGTGCTTCAGATGGAGCTAATTGACCTGCAGTGCAGTTCTGAACTCAAAGCCAAGTTCAGGGAGGTGAGTGGTAAAACAGACAAGCTTTGACTATTTATGAGAGAATTGCCCCTCACGTTCCTTGAGCTTTCCAAGATGTTCAAGTGAATCATGTGCCTTTTTGGGAGCACCTATCTGTGTGAAAAGCTCTTCTCCACTATTAACTTTAATAAATCAAAGTTCAGGTCCAGACTTACAGATGAGCATCTTCGAGCCATACTGAGGTTCTCAGTTGCTTCCTCCCTCAAGCCAAATGTGGCTCAGCTGTGTAAGAGGAAGCGCTGCCAAGTCTCTGGCAGCAAGGAGTAGGAGGAAGTAAGAGAAGCCTATGTTCTGAAGAACCGTTCATGTTCTGCATGTTCTGAATTGTTATTACTAAAGATTAAGAAGATTGGATCAGTTATACTGTTTTTGGAATACTTCAAACCCTTTTTTTGTGGAATACTTGATACGGCCCAGCCACACCCAGACTCTACCTCCAGCGGCCCCCAGGTAAGTTGAGTTTGAGATCCCTGCTTTAAGGGGTTGCAATCGGTGCTTAATTTGTAAATCTGAAGGTCCCAGAACACTAAGAGGGTAGTGATCCAGCAGGTCAGGAGGTACGCAAAAAGTCCCGTCCCCGAACTTACAGACATGTAAAAAACAAGTAAATGTACAGGGCGACTGTGGATCAGGTGGGAGAGCGGGTTGTCCACTAATCGTAGGGTTGGCGGTTTGATTCCCGGCCCACGTGACTCCACATACCGAAGTGTCCTTGGACAAGACACTGAACCCCAAGTTGCTCCTGATGGCAAGTTATTGCCTTGCATGGCAGCTCTTCTACCATTTGTGTGTGTGTGTGTGTGTGTGTGTGTGTGTGTGTGTGTGTGTGTGTGTGTGTGTGTGTGAGTGTGTGTGTGTGTGTGTGTGTGTGTGTGTGTGTGTGTGTAAAGCACTTTGGGAAAAAAAAGTGTTACAGTATATAAGTGTAGACCATTTACTTCCAGTATTTCACGTAGCCAATGATATTCAGTATTCTTCCCTGCATCCATTACGCATCCATGAGCGCACAAATGGCTCGGGATTGAACTTTGTAAGCGGTAGACCCACGGTGTTCAAAAACATCCTAGACGAGATGGTGAGAATGAGAATGGATGCATGATGCGAGCTACAACTGAGATTGATTTTGGACAAACCCTGCTTGAGATCGGTGTGGCATTCTCAGCCCTTCTGGGACTGTTTGTCTATTTAAGTCGCAGCACTCCCTAAAAGCCTGAATGTCTGTACACGGGCTGTTAACTCTATTTAATTCCAGGCAGCTGATCTCACTTTCAAAGCCATGCGACAACGTTTAGCCTCATAAGCGCTTCTAAAAACCTTTCACAATCAGGTTAGCGTTATCACTGCTAGTCGTGGGAACGGTCACCAAACTGCTTTATCAGTGACCTGCTGCCGCTCACTCTCTTGGACTCTTGCCTTTTTAGTACTTTGTTTGTGTTCTTAAAAAATGCTGGTGATGATAACTGCTAACTTTTCGTCATGACACATTCTACAACGCATGCTACGTGACTGTAGGCTTCGCTTCGTGACAACAAATTCAGGTGACCTTTGAACTTGAAATGATTACATGATATGAAAGAGGCTATTGATTGGCTACGTGCAATATTTGAGCATTTTTATTGCCCTTTTTTTGGTGAGTTAAAATCTAAAACTATTTGCTTTGACAAAATTGCTGCGAGAGACTTTGTATCCAGCTGTAGTGGTTCCGAATCTACAGAAAAGGTTCCAGAACACAGGTGCTCTATATTTTAGACGTGCAGGAACAGGATCCGGCTCAAATTAAGCTACCAAATTAAGCAATGAACCCATACTTTCTTTGAAAAAAAAATGGTTCCATTTAGCTCCATTCAGGCTTTTGCGGTTTGTTCCACCCTTAAAGAGTCTATGTAGAGCCCTACAACAGAGGATTTCCCATTCTGAAAAGGTTTGTACGTAGAACCCCTTTCCGGATCTATGAACCAATACCTTACATTCTTATCATGCTGGGGGGTTCTTCAGTCCTTCCTCTGGGGGAACCCTTAAGGGTTCCATGTGTTACCTACAACAGAGTGTTTTACTTTCAGTAAAAAAAAAATAAAGAAAGAAAAAGAAAAATGTTCGAGGTAGAACTTTTATAGGAAGCTGAGGATTTCTAAATTCCCAAAGAACCTTTGAGGAACTCTGTTTTAAGAGTGTATTTTTATGCTGTATTGAAGATTAAAGGCATAAGTTTAGTACAGCATTAAAGAAAATGAAGTGTGTGTGTGTGTGTGTGTGTGTGTGTGTGTGTGTGTGTGTATGAAATTCTAGCTTTAAGGCAAAACATGAGTGAATCATTATACACATCTCTAAAAATACATCTATACATCCAAACGAAGAGCTTTGTGTGTGTGTGTGTGTGTGTGTGTGTGTGTGTGTGTGTGTGTGTGTGTTTAACGTAATTTGTCATGTTTCTTGGCATTAGCGATCCACTACAGGGAAATACATTCCCTATTATTAGATGTCTTTCATAGAATGTATAACTACACTATTAAAATAAACGATTTCTGAAAGGTTCTTCACACAGTTAATGATTGAAAGGAATTCTTCATGGAAACCTTTCTAAAAAGGAAACACTCTGTTTGTGTGGATATACAGTATGTAGATCTTATAAAGCTTCAACCAGGTAGACAAATGGACAAAACCCTTTATGATGCTAGATGGAAATGTTTTAAGAGTGGCAGGGTTCTTTGGGGAGCTGTGGGTTCATAGCATTGGACCCTTTATTGTATGGTTCTTTTCATCTTTTAAGGTTCACTTATAGGGACAAATGAAGAAACCTTTATGGCACCAAAGAAAACCTTTATTTTTTTAAGTGTTTAAAGGTTCTTTGTGTGGTAATTGGGTTTTAGCTTCATGGTTGTACCTGGAACCCTCCTTTTAAAAAAAATGGCTTAGAATGTTTATGGGTTCTCCCAGAGGAACAAATCTTTTATTTTTTTATGCTAGATGGAAACTTTTTTTTCCCCCCAAGAGGTTTCTTTGGCTATATAGTTCTGGTTTCTTAGCTTCTTGAAGCTTCTTGAAGCTTCTTGGGCGGCTGTGGCTCTGTCGGTAGAGAGGGTTGTGCCTGAATCCATGAGCGCCTTGCATGCTGGGAAATGGCAGAGGTTTGTCTGAGAAAGCTGGGCTTTCCATAACACAAATTTTGTGGAGAATGCTCTGACATTGTCATATGCAACACTGACAAGGTGCCCCTGGCCTTGTAACTTCTTGTTCAGTTCATTCAGCTCCTGTGTGATTTTAACAAGAAAAGCTAAGTCCATTAACTTTTAAGCTAAGCCATTAGTTGTTTTTTTTTGACCAACATTAATAATTCGTGTTGTTGTCACGAGCCTGAGCTATGGTAGCCCACAAGTGGGCGGCTGTGGCTCAGTCGGTAGAGCGGGTTGTTCACTAATCCACTAATCCTGGGGTTGGTGGTTCGAATCCCGGTCCGGGTGATCCCATGCCGAAGTGTCCTTGGGCAAGACACTGAACCCTAAGTTGCCCCCGATGGCAAGCTAGCACCTTGCATGCAGCTCTGCTACCATTGGTGCATGAGTGTGCACTTGTAAGTCGCTTTGGATAAAAGTGTCTGCTAAATATGTAAATGTAGAAAAGTTCTTGGCTTCCTAAAAAACACTTATTGGAACCGTTTATAACCTAGAACCCTTTTGTTGTAGGATTTTATATAGACTCTTAATGAGTAGTATGTATGTATGTATGTATGTATGTATGTATGTATGTAGGGGTATTATCTTCTTGAAGAACACTTCTTGGAACCATTTGTTGTATGGTTCAACTTAGAACCATTTGGAATTTCCTTGAAAGGGATGAACCAAACAACATGTTAGCATGCTAGATGTAATCTCTTCTCCCACTGGAATGTCAGGAAACTTTGGCTATTTCTAGGTTCTTAGCTTCTTGAACACTTTTTGAAACCCTTTCTAAAACCCATTATGAAAAGGTTGCAAGGTTCTACGTAGCCATTTTAGGGGTTCCCACAAAGGGACACACCAAAGAATCCTTTAGGATGCTAGATGGAACCTTTGTTCTCTAGAGACTGTGCAGATTATGTGGCTAGTTCTGTATTCTTGGCTTCCTGAAGAACTTCCTGAATGCTTTCTGAAAGTGAAGCCTTTTGTTACATGATTCTACTTACAACCATTACGGTTCTCCTGAGAGGGACAGATTGAAGCACCCCTTTGATTTCTAGATTGAACCTTTTTCCCCTAAAGAATGTGAGGGTCCTTTTGAGTTCTTTGCTTGCTGTATGGTTCTACATACAGTCCTTTTTAAAGGTTTCCCCTAAAGGACAACACAAAGTTCTTATTAGGATTCTAGATGGATCTAAGGTGGATCCATACAACAAAAGATGGCCCTTTCAGAAGGGTAGCATGTAGATCCCTTTGCTAGATGGTTAGGGTCTGAGGGTTCTTTGGTTAGTTCTGGGTTTGTAGTATCCTTTCTGGGAGGGAGCCCTGTTGTATGGCTCAACTATAAAGGTTCACAACAAGAGCCAATGAAAAGTGACCTATGGAGTGCTAAATGGAAGACAATGTGTAGAGATGACAGTTTTCATTTATATTTAACAATATATTTCCTTTTGATTGCGGCAATTGTTTGGAGGAAGGAGCGGTAAACTTTTAGCCTCACTGATGGAGCACAGGATGGGATGAGGGAGCTTCAGGCAATGAAACGAGAGATACGGAGTGTGTGTTCTAAGCGGCTCAGAGCAGGTTAAAACGTCCTCTATGTCTTTGTTGTGACTCAGCAAAGCCGAATTGAGGTGCAGCAGAAAAGCCTGAGGAGATCTGTCTCTGCTTTCCGTATTTGATCTCTAACTGATGTTGTCAAAGACACCAAGGAAGAACAATGTCTGTAGGCAGTAACTTGTGTTTGTTCTCTGTTTCAGTAAGCACTGTGTTCAGAGTCAGTTCAACACACCTCCTACAGCGCTCACGTTAGATGCCTCGACCATGACATGGCCGTCCAGATTCAGCACTCAGGCTTCAGGACGGTGCGATGGACCTTTGCTCAAATCACCCCAGGTACCACAACCACTATAACACCACTATCTCAGTGGCTCAGGTACTACACAGTTTTACAAGTTCACACTAGATAAGAGAGTCCGGGGTTCCACCTCCACCTCCAGGCCCCGCTGGGGCCATGTGTGTGTGGAGTTTGCATGTTCTCCCCGTGTGTTGGGGGTTTCCTCCGGGTACGCCGGTTTCCTCCCCCAGTCCAAAGACATGCATGGTAATCACGTCTGATTGGCGTGTCTAAAGTGTCCGTAGTGTATGAATGTGTGTGTGAGTGTGTATGTGATTGTGCCCTGTGATGGACTGGTACCCTGTCCAGGGTGTACCCTGCCTTGTGCCCGATGCTTCCTGGGATAGACTCCAGGTTCCCCGTGACCCTGATAAAGGAGTAAGCGGTAGAAGATGTTATTTAAAATAAAAAATAAAAAAAAATAATTTTTGATGGTGTTTTAAGCCCTCTTTGGAAGAATTGGGGTAAATCATTTGTAGGTACTCCTCTGTGATTTTTTTTTTTTTTGTTTCCTTTTGTTGAGAAAATTATACATCAAAATAGTGGGGTCATCTGATAATTTTAGCCACTGCCCACATAGGGATTATGCAGAGTGCATAATTCATTGGAAGGAAAAATATTGCCCACTCCTACTTGTCGTATTTAGTCACTTGACAAGCATATCCAACTTCCTGTAATCTCTCTGCCATCATAGTACCGCAATCCCACCACCCAGTTTACAAATGATCACCCTGGGGAAGATTTAGATTTAGGTAAGATGTAGATTTTAGAACGTGTCTTAAGCCCTGCTTGGGTGGGATGAGCTTGATCATTTGGGGAACTTTTAACCAACTTTGCAGTGATCTGAACATTTTAATCCTGTCCGTAAACGATACATCTTCAGCATTGCAGGCAGATGCAGCCTTGCGTTGGAAAACATTTTTTTTTAACCACCATTTCTTGATGCTTTTTTTTTAGTAGTGCACAGACACACTTCCTGAATCTCAAAAAAGACATGAACGAAGCAGCCTCTCAACAACATACTTGTGTAGAATTTCTTCTCTTGTCCATTTTATCATCTTTAAATTTTTGCGTGCCATGAATGGAGCATTAGCAGTATTAGCTTAGCGGTTAAGACCTGATTGGAAGGTCATGAGTTCAAACCCCATCATCGCCAAGCTGCCACTGTTGGGCCCTTGAGCAAGGCACTTAACCTTCAAATGCTCAGATATATATATATATATACAGTGGTGTGAAAAAGTGTTTGCCCCCTTCCTCATTTCCTGTTCCTTTGCATGTTTGTCACACTTAAGTGTTTCGGAACATC
>JAFFST010005594.1:1034-18943 GCA_022414735.1 Noturus placidus
TTGCTCAGTTGGGATAATTTCTCACCTTTACTGTGTGTATACTGTGTTTATATTCCTGTAAAGCTGCTTTTAGATAATGACACTTGTAAAAAGCACTATACAAATAAAATTGAATTGAATTTGAGGACAAGCCAATTGGCCCCTGTCCACTGCTTGCAAAAATAAAAAAGTATTTGTGTGAGCGGAAGCAATAGTTGAGAAAGGAAGCAGCAGTGGGGAATGATTTTGCTTGTGCATACAGACTTTTCCTCCTGAGCCAGAACTTGGCTCAGGGCCCCTATGGAAGCCCTAAGCAATGTACCAGCTCACCTCATAGAAGCAATGATTACAAATAAGATCCAGGCTCTAACAGCTTGAATATATTAAAAAAAAAAAAAAGAAAAAAAAGAAAACCAAAAACCACCAATAACTTACCAAATTTGTTGTGTATTATACAAAAAGCAAGCCACTGAATATATACAATAAACCCACACCCGCAGTAGTGAAAGAATATATACAAGGGATTAAAGTTCTCTGGATCGTCCTCACCCATTCCTCAGTCCAAAGGTGAGAAAATTCACTTTTTTGCTCGATTACGTTAACTCACTTGTGAATCCTCCCAGACAATCACCAAAAATAGAAGTAAAAATTATTCCTTCAGCTGAAATTGACCTTGATGAAGATAATGACAATCTACAGAGTTTAACGTCTACAGTGTTTGAGATTCTTGAGTTGAGCACTCTCCTGGTGCTGTCTCTCCCCGGGTTTATGTTTACTTCCATAAACAATGTATGCTGTTACGTGATGACATAACCACAATGCTGATGGTGGCAACAGCATTGTGTTATAGATGCCAGGTGGCAATAATTAAAATAATTGAACCCACAGGTATTTAAAACATGGCCTGTGATCGGAGACCAGGTACTTGGGTACTCCCCATCTGGTAAAAAAATGTCCTCCCTGAGGACCTTTATTATCTTAGGCGTCTTGCTGTCTCATAGTGGGAACATCTCTACCCACTTAGTGAAGAAGTTAACGATAAC
This sequence comes from Noturus placidus, assembly GCA_022414735.1. Lineage (NCBI taxonomy): Eukaryota > Metazoa > Chordata > Actinopteri > Siluriformes > Ictaluridae > Noturus > Noturus placidus. The sequence goes on from JAFFST010005594.1 coordinate 2,057, forward strand.
CAGCAGGTAAGCGAGGCCCCGGTGGGAATCAAACCCTCGACCCTGGAGGTGTGAGGCAAAGATGCTTAGCCACTGTGCGCCTCCATTGGTTCACATATTAATCAAATTAATTAATTTGTCTATAAGTTAAAAACAAACAAAAAAAAACTTAGCAGACCTCCACAGGACTTTGTCCTGAAGGGCCCGGTCTAGTGTTATTCAAATACATACAGCAGGGGAAATAAGTATTGGACACATCAACATTTCTTTTTTTCAGTAAGTATATTTCCAATGAGGCTATACAGATTAATGTTGTGAATTCTTGAAATTTTCACCAGACATCAGTATTAACTGAAGAAATCCACAAATTTAAAGTCAATAAATAAAGTTGTGTGTAATAAAGAGGAATGACAAGAAAAAAGTATTGAACAAACTGACTGAAATGTATTTAATACTTCGTGGAGAGAAGCCTTTGTTTGTAATGAAGCTTCGACACACTTCCTGGATGAAGAAATGAAATGTTCCGCAGTGCTCATTTTTGGATTTTGGTCCGTTCTTCTAAACATAGTCTTTAAATCTTGCTCAGTTGGATTCGAGTCAGGTGATTGACTGGGACATTCTAGCACCTTGGTTTATTTACTCTATGAAAAAAATGACGAAAAAGTACATGTGCTTTTTAAAAATAAATTTGCAAAGATTTCAAAACGAGCTTCTTTCTTGTCATTATGGGGTATTGTTTGTAGAATTTTGGGGAAAATAATGAATTTAATCCATTTTGGAATAAGACTAACATAACAAAATGTGAAGTGCTGTGAATACTTTCCGGATGCACTGTGAATGACCAATATAACATTTTTATCTCGTTTGTATTTTAATCATTTAATATTTTAATTGTTTAATTGCTCGTTTGGGATCAGTTTGTCTACTGATGTTTTAGGTCATATATATAAATGGTTCACAGACTTATGTTATTAAAAAGAAATAAAATAAAAGCGTTGCTGGTAGATGGAAAATTCATAGGTTTATTTTTAACCATATTCCCAGATTGTTTCAGTGGGTACAAGGAGAGGCTGTTTATTAACATGGTATGCAGAATCTTTCATACCCACCACATTCCATAACCATATGGATCATGATATCTTTGCATTACAAAACAAGTGAATTTACCCAACATTCCCCACATCAAGTTCATCTATTGTTGCTCAAAAAAAGGCAAACGTCTATGCCTTCCTTTACAGAAAGATTTGTAAATGTCCATTACCTGATATGAGAGAGGACAGATGACAGTATACATTTTAATCAGAGTTGATATCAGTCCCATTGCAGACAAATTAACTGATCCCCTTCAAATACTTCTGTAATGCCTGAAGCCCCACTTAGTACACTTACATTTGTGCCTTGTTAATTGCATCATTTTGGGTCTTAATTGAATTATATTTCTTTAGCATGGGTTGCAACATGGGTGATCCTCTATGGATTTCTTCTGCATCCCCTTAGGTATATGAGGAGACAGGACATGCCAATAAGTGCATTGTCATTGAAGAAAAAAAGACAAAGCCTTCAATTGGTTTTTAGAGTTCACAAGTGTAGGTTTTAAAAAAAACTAAACAAAAAAAATTCCAATGGCACGCCAGTCAAGTTTGCAAACATACTAGTGGTAAACAAGGGCACAGTTTTTAAAGTTGAGTACTGCTGCAGTCTAAATACCAATGGACTGCAAAACCCTTCTTTCGGAGTCATTTAGATGTCCAAAAAACATGCTGTAACATGGCTGCTGGGCAAACTGAGACAGGAAATCTGTAAGGTAGGCCTGGGAAAGAGAAAAAGAACCATTTATACAATTTAAGACAGAGTACAGAGTGCAGTACAGAGACACAGCGAGCAAGTTACCTGAAGGTCTACTTGATATATAGGATCTTTTAAAGCATCAGGGTCATCTTCATCATCATCATCATAAAAGTCATCATCTGAAAAGAAAAAACAAAAATACATTACAGGGATGCATAGAAAAGGAATAAAAACAGATCCATGGTGGTAGTTATCAAAGTGGGCATAAGCAGAATGCTAAAATCAGCCTGCAGACCCCTACTTGTAACAAAATGTTGTTTTTTTTTTTTTACAGCATACTGTGTAATCACTATAGATTGTTGTGAGAAACTGCCAGGAAATCAGCAGATTATGAAATACTCAAACCAACATCCATGTCACAGAGATAAACTTTTTTTTCTTCATTCTTTGATGTGAATATTAACTGAAGATAACTGCATGAATGTGCAGGTATTCCTAATAAAATGGACAGCGAGTGTAAATAAAAAACTATAAAACTTTACAATGTAAATTTTTTGTATGTGATTTGTGTGAGAGATTAACTCTGAAGTGCTTTTATTTTAAATTCTACATTTTAAACACAAATATACAGCATATAAATAATACATTATATAATTTATGAAGTTTTAATATAATAAAATCAATCCTAACAAAAACAAATAACAGTCATCACACACAATATGTGCAACATTTCCAGTTCTAAAAAAAGTCTTCAGTCTACAGTTCAGCTGAAGTTCCAATCTTGGTTGACACCATTTATAAATTACAGTATAAAATAAACATTACACACAATTATTCAAATATTCTATTCACACTAATGGAGAAACTGCTTACTTTCCTCTAATCAAAAGAATATTTTTAAAATAGCCATTTCCTTCAAAAATATGTGGCAACATTATTCATAACCCTACCCTAATAATATTATATAACTAAGCTCACCATATTTGTTAGAGGATATTAGGTCCGAAAGAAGTTGCCCTTCTAATTCATCATCTTCATTATCCTCCTCCTCTTCCTCCTGATCTTCCCACATTGCTCCAGAGTCTGAAAGAGACATTACTGTTTATTTATTTATTTTTGTTTTAGCAGAATTACTTTTTAAAGCTTCAGTGCACATGGTTTCTTTGTTTTAAAAAGCTTATTGAATCAAGAAAGAATTTTTTATACATATATACACACACACACACACACAATATATATATATATATATATATACACACACACACACATATAATATATATACACACACATATATACATACACACATACACATATATACATATATATATACACATATATATATATATATATATGTGTGTGTGTGTGTGTGTGTGTGTATGTATGTACAGTATGTATGTGTGTATGTGTATATACAGTGCCTTGTGAAAGTATTCGACCCCCTTGAACTGTTTGACCTTTTGCCACATTTCAGGCTTCAAACATAAAGATATAAAACTGTATTTTTTTGTGAAGAATCAACAACAGGTGGGACACAATCATGAAGTGGAACCAAATTTATTGGATATTTCAAACTTTTTCAACAAATAAAAAACTGAAAAATTGGGCGAGCAAAATTATTCAGCCCTTTTTGAGGCCTGAAATTATTGAGGCCTGAAATGTGGCAAAAGGTCGAACAGTTCAAGGGGGCATAATACTTTTGCAAGGCACTGTACATTATAATAAAGTGACCTCCAATCAGTTATAGCATGGGAGCGGCAATGGGACATCAAGAACCATCCCTGAACAATGGGCTACGTGACTGTAATTATCATTCAGAAAGACATCTGTCTAGACAATATGATCGCCTCACAATTTGGGGGTCACACCTGTAACAACATCAGTACTATAAGAACAGAAAATGATCACATCAAATGCAATCATTAATTTACATTTAAAATGAAACTTCATTTACACTACGTATAGGATACCTGTTTGGAAAAAAATGCTTTATGTTGTAGTCGTTTGAAGATCTAAAACTATTTACTGAGATATACACAAAAACAGAAGAAATCAGGAAGGCAGTAAATACTTTTCACAGCACTAAACATACAATAAAATACACGTTGCACAGATCAAGTAAATTAGAATATAATAAAAAAATTCTATCCAAGACAAGTAAAATATGCTCAGCTGCAGTAAAGGCACACCATTTTAGCATGTGTTTTTTTACTGATCATTTTATGTTGCCTTGAATACATTACTTTCATGTTTCAGGTTGCTTGAACATAAAACAGCCTGCTTTATTCTCTCAACTTTGAACACACTGTTACAGCTGTACGTCAGTGGCGTGGCACACGTGTAACTTACCAGCATGGGGAAAAATTTACATAGTTTAGCATTAATAGTATATTTTTGTTGACATGTTTTGTGCTGCCAAATTGTTTGCTTTGAGTATTTTTAAAAAATGACAGCATTGCTGATAGCAACTGAGTGGCACAGTTTTCCCGCTCAGTTTTCCAATTCCATGAGAACTTTAAGAGAGCATGACATTTGAGTCCCCAGAACTGACTGTCATGGTAATACACAGTATCTCACAAAAGTAAGTGTAAATTTGCTGTCCCCTCAAAATAACTAAACACACACACACATTAATGTCTAAACTGCTGGCAACAAAAGTGAGTAAACCCCTAAGTGACAATGTCCAAATTGGGCCCAATGTGTCAATACTTTGTGTGGACACTAGGATACGATTACAGCCAAAATGATAATATTTTAATCAATATTGAGAGCTCGATTATTTATCAGGATTGATTTTAGTGACAACCTATTTTTATTGCACTTTCACATTTATTAAGTACTCATGCCACAATATAACACACAAGTAGCATGAGAAAGCTTGAGCTCGACTATTATGACAGAATTTAGGAACATAGTGTTAGCCATGACATCAATTTACCTTCTGATAAACTACATTAAATATTTTCAGTTCATTTTTACAGACTGTATGAAAAACACAACCGTTAACCTGTTCATCTTGTAAACAAATACAATTAACCTCAATGTTCAGGTGTTTGAAGTCTGCTCCTCTTAAATATATTTTAAGCTACACTATTAGACATTTTGCACTGTCATGGTTCTGGACTGGAGTCAGTTGCTCTGTGTATATTGAGTAGATATCTGAGTAATCTCATATAGGATGTGATTGGGTGAGTTAATTTATCTGTCAGATGCACAGCGCTTTAGTGTAATGGTGTTCAAATTACTGATGCTCAGATCAGGATTTTTACGACCGAAACTGATCCAGATACCAATCTTTTTATTTAAGCTTTAATCAGGAGGTCTGTCATAAACAGTTAAATGTAATCTCTCTGCTTCATGGGCACTGTTAACTGAGTTAAAATAATAGCAATGATAAATACTGTTGGTTAATTCATAAATAAACGGATAAAATATTTATTTTAAAATATCTTAAACAATCCATCCATCCATCCATCCATCCACGAGTCCTAATTAAAAGTAGATTAACACAAACATGATCCATATTAGGAAAAAGGCTAATAGCTTTCTAAGGAAATCGCAAACTAATCTTAATGTCAAATGCAACAGTGATTAAACATTATTTACTTTCTAATTTTATTTATATTTACTGAGGGTATTATAATATCTGTGTGTGTGTGTGTGTGTGTGTGTGTATATATATATATATATATATATATATGGATTTATTTATAGCTAAGCACATTTTCTGTCTTTACATTGGAGTAGTTTTATTTTTATTTGTTTATCAGTTTTAGATGGGTTCCCCAGTACAGTATTGTCATGTCTGATGTTAAAATAGTGTTTTGGGGGATGAAATCAAGACATGGAAACTGGAGTTTACTTCTCTAATGATATCTGGCAACCGTGAGTTTAAATGAAGTGAATTAGAGTTAGTGAAGGAGAGCAGCGGTGTACTGTATGTTTACACTGTATGTCCACACACTTGTATTTGTACTCCTCACCTGGTTGCTGCCACACACGCTTGACACAATCTGAACCAAATAAGTTTATCTTGGTCTCATAATCCATGGCCTCTAACTTCCAGGGTCTGGGGTTCGAGTCCCACCGGGGTCATGTGTGTGTGGAGTTTACATGTTCTCCCTGTGTGTCGGAGGTTTCCTCTGGATGAACACAACCTCTGGATATGACACTGAGCACGTGCACTCAACTTCTTTGGTGGACCATGGCGAGGCCTGTTCTGAGTGGAACCTGTCCTGTTAAACCGCTGTATGGTCTTGGCCACCGTGCTGCTGCTCAGTGTCAGGGTCTTGGCAATCTTCTTATAGCCTAGGCCATCTTTATGTAGAGCAACAATGATTTTTTTCAGATCCTCAGAGAGTTCTTTGCCATGAGGTGCCATGTTGAACTTCCAGTGACCAATATGAAGGAGTGTGCGAGCGAGGACACCAAATTTAAGACACCTGCTCCCCAGTCACACCTGAGACCTTGTAACACTAACAAGTCACATGACACCGGGGAGGGAAAATGGCTAATTGGGCCCAATTTGGACATTTTCACTTAGGGGTGTACTCACTTTTGTTGCCAGTGGTTTAGACATTAATGTGTGTGTGTTGAGTTATTTTGAGGGGACAGTAAATTTACACTGTTACACAAGCTGTACACTCACTACTTTACATTGTAGCAAAGTGTCATTTCTTCAGTGTTGTACATGAAAACATATCAAATATTTACACATGTGAGGGGTGTACTCACTTTTGTGAGATACTGTGTGTTGCCATGACAGTCTCAAATGAGACTCAAATGTTTACAAAAAATGTATATATAAATATAAAAAACACATACACACAAACATTTTTAAGTTACCTAGACTCCAGTCTGCAGGGTTTGCTCGATGTGCGTTTGCCTCCACTACAGACGAGAGCTCATTGACAATAAGTTTAAAAATCTTCACTAGCAAGGGAATGTTTGTCCACCGCTCTGGATCTGAAATATGTTACACAGAGAATTATCAGACTTCGGAATTCACATTATACATATTTTTATTTAAAATGTGGTTTTACTCACTTTTTGCAGATTTGGATCGAGTACGAATGCCTTCATCAAGATTAAAGATTTCCTCCCCTTTGACTACAATATCTTGCAGGCGCTTGTCATTGGAGTTAATGCCATGCTGAAGAAGTTTACACAAAGCTATAGCACTACAAGCAAAAAAAAAAACAGTCACTGAACATTGAATCAGTCTATCTTTTATTATTCTGATAAATGGATCATAGGGAAAATAGCAGGCCCAAACCTGACTTTGCCTTCGTACTGCCCATAGAAAAGATGCTGGCGGCTCATCCATTCCATCATGACAAACTCCAGAGCAGGTTTTCCTGTCGGGCCTGGCAGACTGGACAGAAACTCCAAGAGAGGCTCTAGTTGTGAGTGGACCAGGTGGGCAAACACCATGATCAGAGACTGCAAAGGGAAGAAGAAACCGACTGAGTGTGTTACTAATTAAAAAAGCTGTGTTCTGCTTTAGTCAAACATTTGTTTGTAGTGACTAGGGCTTTAAGAACCCCTCTGGAGCAAACTAAAACTGTCCTAGATATACTGAATATTAAACTGTATATCCCAATGGATCTAAATGACAAAAAAAAAACCCCTTAAATCTGATCAAAATGATCTGTAAATATAAATATATATATAAATATAAAGTTTTAGACCATCATTCCAGCCCTAATAAAAGTTTTTTTTTCTTCATTTTTTTGTGATTGTGACGGTAACTAAAAGCAAAGCTAAAATGTTTTAACCAAATTTTAAATTTCAGGAATCATTAAAGAGATTTTGGCTATAATCATTTCATTTGCACTTACCTGCATGACACTGAGAGTCTCAGCTTGTTGCATTTTACTGAGGATGGCACGCAACATTTGGTCCAGCTGCTCCCCCAGCTGTGTGCCAGCACGAGCAATCAATGTAGAAACCAGGCGGCCAACAAAGGTGGCAGTGAACTCAGACGTACGTGGGTCCAGGAGTTGACTGACCACCTGCATGACATACCATAAGCCGCTGTGGCCTTGCTCATCCTGCCACTGACCCACCTGCTCCAGAGCCACTGAGACATAAGCCCGCAAACACTCACCGCCATTCTAGAAGAGTTAATGGCAATATCAGGAAAAGGCTTGGGATAATATAAAACTTCTCTCCTATTTTCAGACCTTTCATGAAGATAGCCGTTTTTTCTGTAATACATGATGATGCAAGTTTAACAAGAGCACCGTACTTCACGGAAGATTACCATAGACCAAGAACAGTTGTGGAGGATAGACAAGACATATTCATTAAACACCAGTATCATTTTAAAGATAGGATTTTGCCATCAAGGGAGGCATAGTGGCTTAGTGGTTTGCCTCACACCTCCAGGGTTGGGGGTTTGATATCTGCTCTGTGTTCGCAGAGTTTGCATGTTCTCCCAGTGCTTTGGGGCTTTCTTCCCCCAGTCCAAAGACTTGCGTTGTAGGCTGATTGGCATCTCTAAATTGTAAACAGTATGTGAATGGGTGTGTGTGATTCTGCCCTGTAATGGGCTGGCACCCTGTCCAGGCTTTGTGCCCCAAGTTACCCGAGATAGGCTCCATGCGACCCTCTGTAGGATAAGCGGTAGAGAAAATGCATGGATGGATTTTGCCATCATGTAATGTATGCACAAATGATGTATGCTCATATAAAGAAATATACACTGCTGAAAGTGCAGACTATAGCCTGAATCCTAACATTGATTAGGAGTCAGTACTAAAAAAATAAGATTCCTTAGATTAGGGTAGTTACAAAAGTCCTTATCTTCCAATATACTGATTACAGATGACAGTCATTCCTGTACTGATGCTGAAATACGGAGTACTGAATGATACAATACAATGCTCATCCACTCTTACTTGTAAAAATGCAACAACCAATCCCACATGATACTGTGTGGTATAAGCCTAGTGTATATTCTTGGGCTAATGAACAAACAAGACACATTTATAAGTGATCTGGACATATTTCATGATAAATAATGGCAGTAAACACAAAGCAATCTGTGCTCTGTGAGTCAAGAACAGGTACAGCATCTTCCTAGAAGTAATCTGATAAAACATCATCATGATACTCAGCATGACGTGTTCATTACTAGATGCGAACTCTAGCTGGGTGAGAAGAAATGTCTACAGGCATGTTAATGACGATCAGCCACTATTGGTCCTTGACAACCACGGATTCAGATACAGAGAAGAAACATACTTTTATGAAGAGAATCAAAACTTCTTCCGTATAACCAGAAATAATTTTAACTATAAATACCACTTAAGTGCCTGATGAACATCCCATTCCTTTCTTGGTATAGCAGCCTTAACTCTTTTTGGGAATCCTTTCCACTAGAAAAAAATTCCAAGACATTGGATATACGATGGAACACTGTAAAGACAATAATATGGCACGACGGTGTCAGGGAAGCTGCCAAGAGGCCTACAGCAACATTAAAAGAATTGCTGCAATTTGTGGAAAGTTCTGGTTGCTCCCTACATGTGACAATCTCCTGAATTCCACAAAAGCATGTGGAATCACACGTTATGGCTTGATTAGCGCAAAGTTGAACTTTTTGCCATAATACCAAAAGACGTTTGCTACAGAGAAACACAGCACATCACCAAACGAACACGATCCCCACGGGGACGCACAGTGGTGGCAGAATCATACTTTGGGGCCCGAACTAGAGCTCTAATCAGTGTGAAGGGAATAATGAATAGCTCCAAATACGAGTCAATTTGTGCAAAACCTGAAGGCTTCCGCTAAAACACTTTGATGAAGAGGTATTTTCACCCATCAGCATGACAACAACCCAAAGCAAACCTACAGAATCCTCCAACCTCAAGTTTCAGTTCAAGTTCAGGCCTAAATAAAGTCAAAAATCTGTGGGGTGATCTGCAGAGGGCTGTGTACAGGAGATGCCCAGCCAGTTTTATGCCCAGAATGTTTTAGCAAGGAAAATACCCAAAAAGATTGAATACTATGATAAAATCTAAAAGGTGCTTCAACTAAGTATTAGTTTACGGTAGGGCTGCAACTAACTATTATTTTGATAATCGATGAATCTATCAATTATTTCTTCAATTAATCAATTAGATGGGTTAAAAAGCCCATTTTTTTCTCTACTTCTCGAGAGAAAAGACCACGTCACATTCTGTCCAGTGTTGTCCTTCAGACACTTTGCGAATTGAAGGCTATGAAAAAGGTATTAAATGTATCTATGTGGCTATGCTATACATTGTGTAAAGAATGAAAAAAAAGACATATTTTGAAAAGAAAAAAAAAAACCCCAACTGATTGTCCACAAGCTTTAAAGCAGAAGTTAAATCAGTATATTAAAAATGCTAAAGAAGAAAACAAAAGCAGAGACCAAGTGTTAACTAGCAAGAGGCGGAATGTTCTGTTGTAACACACACATTCACTCATCTGAACACAGTAATGTTACTTTATTCTGTAAATGTACAACACTTCTTACATTAATATACAATTAGATGTTATAACCTCATTATAATTACTGCTCTCATAAACACAATAATTTTTGCTTACAAATATAGCATCAACTAACATATTTGATCTTAATGAATATTTTGGTCAGCATTATTGTGCTTCCTTTCTATCGTGCGCTGTTTGACGTGCATGCATGGACTCGCGGCGTTCAGTGAAGTTTAATGGAGACTAACTCGCTGTCAGATCGAGGCTTTATATAAAATGGAAAAAATGGTGTGAATTTCTAACATTTACAGATAAGGATATAAACGCAAACGTGTCATTTCTGTGCTGAAGAAAACATGTTTGGAACACATTACATGTTAATACACTCACGGGGTTTGTTTGAAGCGTTTTAATATAAAACACTTGTTTTGGACGACCTGGGTCGAGAACGTTTCCCACAGCAGCTCACTCTGTGACCGCTGCTGTTCTTCACCGTTGTGCAGTAACATCACTGATGGGGGTTATCCACAGTGACGTCACAGACCCATATAATCCAAAATGAAATTCACTCTCCATTATTTTATTTATCAATTTTAATCAATCATTATTGATTTTTTTAAAATCAATTAATTGTCGCAGCCCTAGCTTAGGGGCATGCACACATGCAACCAGGTTATTGTACATTTTTTCAGTTTCCATTTCCCCCTAAAATAATTATTGTTTTTCACTTAAATAGGTTAAAATTTTACAACAAATGCAGAAAAGGTTCAGACACGATTGATCTTGGTTTCAAGGTCTCCTCTCCCCTGTACCATTCTCTGTAAATCCCAGGTGATAAAATAATGAAATACTCAAACCAGCTCATCTGGCATCAACAACCATGCCATGGTTCAAGTTACTGAGATCACATTTTACCACATTCTGATGTTTGGTCATGATGTATTGAACATTAACTCAAACTCCTGACCAGTATCCGAGTGATTTTGTGCACTGCGCTGCTGCCAAATGATTGATTGAATAACTGCATGAAAGTACAGGTGTACAAATGTTCCTAATAAAGTAAACGGGGAGTATAGTATACACTTCTGTACATGTAAACTATTTCCAAGTGTTGCCTGTGTTATCCTATCCATAGTTCTTTACTGAACGGAATGAAGACACTTGAATAGCAGTTTAAACAGATAACGTTTTCTAGGTATGAAAATGAAGTTGGCTTCATCCAGATTTTTTGGTTCAGGTTTTTTGGTTCCTTATGACCTCATGCCTGTAGGTGGCACCACGAAAAATACTAAAATGACCAACACTTTTTCCTACACCATTGTCTCTTCATTACCAAAACATCCCAGAAATCTGAGTTTTTTATGAAAATAAAGTTATGTACTGTATAAATACAGTATTTTATTGTATGATTTTTTTTTAAATAATGGGCCTGTGAACATTGCAATTCCTACACCATTATCTCGTTATTATAATACTTTATACTAATTTTCATATGAAATGGTCTCAAATGCCTGTTCACACTAAATTTATTCATACGGAGTATTTTGAATGTATATTATTTTTCATGTGAAATTGTCAGATTTAAAAAAAATAATTTTCATAATGAAGAGATCATGGCTTAGGAATTAGGCAGAAAGTAGAAACAAAAAAAAAAATCAGAATAAGATGATGTTTAAGAAGTCAACTTCAGGCAAGTTATCTTTTTAAACTGCTACTCAACTATATGGAATGGACACTTATGATAAAGAAATGTGTGAATGTATCTATAAACAATTCAATGGCTACCCATATTTTTGTCAATCTTTTAACGCAATTACAATACAGTTTCCCTGCTCCTGAGCACCTGGCTCCGTTCGTTCTGCTATGTCTGAGGCAACTCCACCTGAAATGGGGTGGGCATGACTAACTTTCAGAGCATCTTCCACTCCAACATCAGCTGAACAATAAACTCTTAAGATGAATATCTTCTTCTAAGAAATATTCTTGAGTAGTGAAGGGGATAAAGCTAGATGTGCAATCAACAGTGTTGCTCATAGACACATATGTATGCAAACACAGTATGTATAAAGCATTCAATTGTCTGAAATGTTTCTTCATATAACAAATCAAGTAAATACATAATTTAGAAATCCAGACGATGCTTGCGATGAACCATCTTCTAAGAAAGCATTGTTAGCTGCACAACAGTTATCTAGCATTACATGCCTAACACTAGAGATTACAGCTTAAAAGGTTTTGAAAGCTCACTATAAAAACAAATAAATAATAGAAACAGGACGAGGCTTCTCATCAGAATAGAAAAGGGTTTTATTGCCAAGTACTGTTTTTGTCTCATATACGGAATTTGTTGTGGTGTAGTTGGTGCACGTCACACGTTTCCTAAGCGGAGTTAAATTTTAAGTACAGGTCTAAACAATATAAGTAGTATATGTGCATAGTATGTATAATTACAAAATATACAATGTATAAATAAAAAAGAGCATTGCAGCAGGGAGAGAACAGTGGCATGGAGTCAGTGACTGGAGTGTGGATAGAGTCAGTGTGGTTTTCGGGCCTCATTAATAAGTCTAGTGTTGGATGGGAAAAGGCTATTCAAGTGGCGTGAGGTTTTGGTCCTGATGGCCCTCAGCCTCTTGCCAGACGGGAGTGGCTCATATATAATATGACCGGGGTGAGAAGGATCGGCCACAATCTTTCCAGCTCACTTCAAACTGCTGGTGACATACAGGTCCCGGAGCGACGGAAGATTGCAGCCAATTACCTTTTCTGCAGACCGAATGACACGCTGCAGCCTGCCCTTGTCCTTGACAGTGCTAGCAGCGTACCAAATGGTGATGGAGGCTGTAAGGATGGACTCAATGATGGCTGTATAGAAGTGCATCATCATTGTCTTTGGCAGATTGAATTTCTTCAACTGCTGCAGGAAGTACATCCTCTGTTGTGCTTTCTTGATGAGGGCACTGATGTTCAGCTCCCATTTAAGGTCTTGGGAGATGAAAGTACCCAGGAAGCGGAAAGACTCCACAATGTAAATTGTGGAGCCACAGAGGGTAATGGGGGCCCATGGGGCTGAGTTCCTCCTAAAGTCCACAACCATCTCCACTGTCTTAGAGGCGTTGAGCTCCAAGTTGTTCTGATTACACCAGGTAACAAGATAATCAGCCTCGTCTCCATTTGAGACGAGTCCGATGAGGGTGATGTCATCCGCAAACTTTAGAAGCTTGACGGACTGGTGACTGGAGCTGCAACTGTTGGAGTACAAGGAAAAGAGCATGGGGGAAGAACACAGCCCTGGGGGGATCCGGCGCTAAGAGTCAGTGAGTCAGAGATGTGTTTCCCCAGCTTCACATGCTGCTTCCTGTCAAACAGAAAGTCAGTGATCCACCTGCAGGTGGAGCCAGGCACGCCTAGCTGGGTGAGCTTCTCATGAAGCAGAGCCGAGATGATAGTGTTGAAGGCAAAGCTGAAGTCCACAAACAGTATCCTGGCATATGTTCTTGTGGAGTACAGGTTCCGGAGGATGTAGTGGAGGGCCAAGTTAAGTGCATCGTCTACAGCGGAGGTCTTCAACAGGGGGTCCACGGAGGTACTGCATGGGGGTCGCGAAAGTTTTGGAAAGTTTGATATAACACAATTTCATACAATATATATAATTAGGGGGTCCCTGCTCCATCTCGCCATCAGTTTGGGGGTCCTTGGCCTGGAAAACGTAGAAAAACCCTGGTCTACAGACCTACTGGCTCTGTAGGCAAATTGCAGCAGATCCAGGAGGGGTCGGTGAAGGCTTTGAGGTGTGAAAGCACAAGGCGCTCAAAGGATTTCATAACCACAGAGGTCAGGGAGACAGGTCTGTAGTCATTAAGTCCTGTGGTCCTTGGCTTCTTGGGGACAGGGATAATGGTTGAGGTCTTGAAGCAGGATGGCACATGGCATGTCTCCAGTGAGGTGTTAAAAATGTCTGAACACTGGAGACAGCTGATCAGCACAGTGCTTAAAGCTTGATGGAGAGAAAGCATCCGGTCCAGAAGCTTTGCGGGGATTCAGTCTTCTAAAGAGTCTGTTGACGTCCATCTCATGATAAGAAAAAGCTCTCACTGGGGTGGTTGGGTAGGTGGAGATGATGCACAGTGGCTGTAGGGAGGTGTCGTGGAGGTTGGTGTCAGGACTGTCCTTTTGTCTTTCAAATCGGCAGTAGAACTCGTTCAAGTCGTTGGCTAGGTGTTGGTCATTGAAAAAGTGGGGGGGTTTAGTCATATAGTTAGTGACCTGCCTGAGTCCTTTCCTGACAGTCGCAGAGTCGTTAGCTGAGAACTGGTGTTGGAGCTTCTCAAAGTACCGTCGTTTAGCCTCCTTCACTGCCTTCCTAAACTTGTACTTCGACTCTGACTTTGTCTCCACTTCTGAAAGCTTCTTCCTTGGCCAGCCTTAACCGTCTGAGTTTGGCTGTAAACCAGGGTTTGTCATTATTATAACTCACCCTGGTGCGTGATGGAACACAGCAATCCTCACAGAAGCTGATATATGACGTCACAGCCTCTGTGTACTCATCCACATTGTAGCAGACCTGAACACATCCAAGTCAGTGGAATCCAAACATGTCTGGAGATCCTCCACAGCCTCACTGGTCCACCTCCTTGATGTCCTCACTACAGGTTTGCAGAGCTTTAGTTTCTGCCTGTAGGCAGGGATCAGGTGGACCATGACGTGGTCAGAGAGTCCCAGTGCAACATGGGGGACAGCGTGATAAGAATCCCTGACTGTGGTGTAGCATTGATCCAGAATGTTCTCCCCTCTGGTTGGGCATTTAATATGCGGTCTGTATTTAGGTAATTCGTGAGTGAGGTTCCCTTTATTAAAGTCACCAAGGACAATAAATAGGGAGTCCGGGTTGGTTCGCTCCACACACAGTATCTGGTCGGCGAGCAAGCGCTGCGCGTCCTGCACTTTGGCCTGCGGTAAGATGTAAACACCGACCAGAATGATTGAAGCGAACTCACGGGGTGAATAAAAAGGCTTACAGTTTAAAAAGAAAAATTCCAGGTTAGGAGAACAGTGCTGCTGGATCACGGTCACGTCGCTGCACCAGCCGCTGTTTATGTAGAAACCGATTCCTCCGCCTTTAGTTTTTCCGGAGAGATCAGTGTCTCTATCCGCTCTAAAAAGCTGGAAGCCCGCCATATACAGCGCAGAGTCCGGTATTAATCCGCAGAGCCACGTCTCCATGAAGCACAAAACAGCAGACGAATAAAAATCCCTGTTTCTCACCAACAGCAGCTGAAATTCCTCTAGTTTGTTGGGCAGTGAGCAAACGTTGGAGAGAAATATTCCCGGTAACGGTGCGCGTAATCCTCGCTGGCGAAGACACACAAGCGCACCGGCCCGTTACCCCCTCCTACGGCGCTTCGCTGCGTGAGCAAAGGTGAGCGCACCTTTGACTAAAATGTCCAAGATTTCCAGTGAAGGAAGAAGAAAAGTAGGAAATAAGTCTGATAGTGTCGTTCCTCTTAGGTTCACGAGCTCTTCACGATGAGATATGAGATACGAGTACCATCGCAAGAAACAGAAAACACAAAACAAAACAACGCGCACCAACACACTGTGTCAGCCTTCTGCGGCGCCATCTTGGTGTGTTATTCACCTTCCACCCCTCCCTTTGGTATAAGCTAATCTGCTGAATACTCAGTCATAGCATGTTATGTTTACTTTTATACCATTTTTAAATTATATTGTGACTCCTTGGGTCCTATCTTCTGCACTACTTGTATATCAGACACTTCCACACTAACACTGTGTACTGTTCAGCACTACACGGTCACTTACTGTACCTATTGTCCTGTTTTAGGAGTACTGTGTTGTTAGCACACGTCTGCACGTGCACTTCATGTACAGTGATTTGCGAAAGTATTCGGCCCCCTTGAACTGTTCGACCATTTGCCACATTTCAGACCTCAAACATAAAGATATAAAACTGTAATTTTTTGTGAAGAATCAACAACAGGTGGGACACAATAATGAAGTGGAGCGAAATTTATTGGATATTTCAAACTTTTTCAACAAATAAAAAACTGAAAAATTGGGCGAGCAAAATTATTCAGCCCCCTTAAGTTAATACTTTGCAGCGCCACCTTTTGCTGCGATTACAGCTGTAAGTCGCTTGGGGTATGTCTCTATCAGATTTGCACATCGGGAGACTGACATTTTTGCCCATTCCTCCTTGCAAAACAGCTCGAGCTCAGTGAGGTTGGATGGAGAGCGTTTGTGAACAGCAGTTTTCAGTTCTTTCCACAGATTCTCGATTGGATTCAGGTCTGGACTTTGACTTGGCCATTCTAACACCTGGATATGTTTGACCATTCCATTGTAGATTTTACTTTATGTTTTGGATCATTGTCTTGTTGGAAGAAGACAAATCTCCGTCCCAGTCTGAGGTCTTTTGCAGACTCCATCAGGTTTTCTTCCAGAATGGTCTTGTATTTGGCTCCATCCATCTTCCCATTAATTTTAACCATCTTCCCTGTCCCTGCTGAAGAAAAGCAGGCCCAAACCATGATGCTGCCACCACCATGTTTGACAGTGGGGATGGTGTGTTCAGGGTGATGAGCTGTGTTGCTTTTACGCCAAACATAACGTTTTGTATTGTTGCCAAAAAGTTCGATT